>OV651827.1:17526725-17547913 GCA_927349885.1 Psylliodes chrysocephalus
TTAGAATTTTGTTTACAGAGTGTTACACACTTAATAACCATACTAATATATATTTCAAATTGCAGGTTCTACGTTTGAATGAAAACTTATACAATATATTGAGCTTTTCAAGAAAACTGTACAAAAGAAATTCAGTGGATTATAAGTTGCCATAGTATTATTAGAAAATCGTTATTTTTCATTATGTTTTTCTTTAAAAATAAATCAATTGGAATTGCGGATTAGATTGAATCATTTCTTTCAATTTTAATAAGGTAAGTCTTAATTATAAAACATATACAGAGTGTATTGTGAAAGTCTAAATTGATTTCTTATACAAATTAATTACTCGCTTTATTTAGAATCTTTATTAAAATTCTTAATTTAAATATTCTCAATACACTGATCATTATTAGTTTTTCATTAGATTATTGGGCAAATCTACTTTCCAAATTCAATCAATTAAATAAATTTCTGATTTTAATTATTAATTTATCAGTATAATCCTTATTTTACAACATGATACTAAGTACAATATCTTCAGGTAAGATATTTATCATTATAGTTTATTTATTCAACTATATATACTGGGTGATCCTTTATTTTCTATAACAGTATTTATGTATTCTATATATTCTCTTTACATTTTAAATTTTATTGTACTTTGTTATTTTTATACTTTAATGTCATTTTATTTCAACTTGTGACTGTCAGGTACAAAACTGTATAGTTATGGTCAATAAACTACTACTACTACTATTATTTGTATATGAATAATTACTGTTCGTTTGTCTTCCTTGTAATTAACAGTCAATAAAAACCTTTATTATTAATATAAAATTTACAAGCAAATATGGAACAAATGATGAACTTACTGGAAAATATATTTTTTCTACTACCGTGCGTAAAAAACATACTTTACGCACTCCACGGATTGTACTTTTTTCACTAGTGCGTAAAAACTCTTTACGCACTTGTAAAAAAGTAACTTTTATATTTCTGATATTAGTGGATAATGTGTACGGTAGTATAAAAACTATTATATGCAACTCGTGTGTAAAGTTCCTTTTTTTGAATCATGTGACATTCACATTCGTCAAAAAAAAAGTAACTTTACACACCTGTTGCATAAATAATTATTTTTCATTGTTTTTTTTTGTACAGTTTTTTACCAATTTGATTTTTTAAGGGCAAATTGAAATTGTTTTTGTGAATAATCCGTTTCGAACACATTTCACGTTTAAACGGTTTTAATTTAGTGTGAAATTTTAAGTACCTTTTTAAAGCGTTTTTATTTTTAAACTGTTTCAAACGTATTTCACAATTAAAAGGTTTTTTCTCGAGTGTGAGTTTTTAGATGCGTTTTCAAACTGTTTTTATAAATAAACTTCTTCGAACATACTTCACATTGAAACGCTTTTTCTCCAGTGTGAATTTTTAGATGCAAAAATAAACTATTTTTATAAATAAATTGTTTCGAACAAATGTCACATTTGAACGGTTCTCCAGTGTGAACTTTTTGGTGCCATTTTAACCCGCTTTTGTATATAAACTGCTTCGAACATACTGCACATTTGAACAGTTTTTCTCCAGTGTGAATTGTTAGATGCCTACATAAAAGATTTTTATAAAAAAATTGTTCTGAACATATGTCACATTTAAACGATTTTTCGTCAGTGTGAATTTTTAGATGCGTTTTTAAAGTGTCTTTCCGATTAAATTGTTTCGAACATATGTTACATTTGAACGGTTTTTCTCCCGTGTGAATTCGAAAGTGGATCGCTAAACGTCTTTTGTAACTAAACTGTTTGGAACATATTTCACATTTAAACGGTTTTTCTCCAGATTTAATTACAGTGTGAATTTTTAGATGTACTTTTAAACAGGCTTTCCGAATAAATTGTTTCAAACATATTGCACATTTAAATGATTTTTCTCCAGTGTCAATTTGTAAGTGCTTATTCAAAGTGCCTTTATCGATAAATTGTTTCAAACATGTTTCACATTTGAATGGTTTTTCTCCAGTGTGAATTCTTAAGTGTATTTTCAAAGTATTTTTCTCGGTAAACTGTTTAGAACATATGCCACATTCGAACTGTTTTTCTCCAGTGTGACGTTTTAGATGCATATTTAAGGCATATTTCCGAACAAATTCTTTCAAACATATTTCACATTTAAACAGGTTTTCTCTAGTGTGAATTTTGAAGTGCTCATTCAAAGTGCCTCTATCGATAAATTGTTTCAAACACATTTCACATTTGAATGGTTTTTCTCCAGTGTGAATTTTAAAGTGCTTTGTCAAATTGCTTTTTTTGTTAAACTGTTTCAAACATATTTCACAATTAAATGGTTTTTCTCCAGTGTGAATTTTAAAGTGCTTTTTCAAAGTAATTTTATTTTTAAACTGTTTTAGACATATTCCACAATTAAATGGTTTTTCTTCAGTGTGAATTTTAAAGTGCTTTTTCAAAGTGCTTTTATTTTCAAACTGTTTTAGACACTTTTCACATTTAAACGGTTTTTCTCCAGTGTGAATTTGTAAGTGCTTATTCAAAGTGCCTTCATCGATAAATTGTTTCAAACATGTCTCACATTTGAATGGTTTTTCTTTTGTGTGAATTCGTAAGTGTACTTTCAAAGTGCGTTTCTGAACAAACTGTTTTGAACATATTGCACACTTGAACTGTTTTTCTTCAAAGTGAATATATAGATGTTTATTTAAATAGTCTTTCCGAGTAAATCCTTTCAAACATATTTCACATTTAAACGGTTTTTCTTCAGTGTGAATTCTTAAGTGTAATTTCAAAGCGCCTTTATGGACAAACTGTTTAGAACATATGTTACATTCGAACTGTTTTTCTCCCGAGTGAATTTTTAGATGTGTATTTAAACTGTCTTTCCAAATAAATTGTTTCAAACATATTTCACATTTAAATGGTTTTACTCCAGTGTGAATTTTTAAGTGCTTATTCAAAGTGCTCTTATAGATAAACTGTTTCAAACACGTTTCACATTTGAATGGTTTTTCTCCAGTGTGATTTCTTAAGTGTATTTTCAAACTATATTTCTGGGCAAACTGTTTAGAACATATCCCACATTCGAACTGTTTTTCTTCAGTGTGACGTTTTAGATGCATATTTAAGGCATTTTTCCGAATAAATTCTTTCAAACATATTCCACATTTAAACGGCTTTACACCAATGTGAATTTTTAAGTGTGTTTTCAAAGTGCTTTCATCCATAAACTGTTTCAAACATATTTCACATTTATACTGTTTTTTACCAGAATGAATTTCTAGAATGTTTAAACAATTTTTACACTTACAATAATCATTTTTCCTAAATTTTCGCTCACAAATTTTTGTAATTTTCTTAACAAAATGAATCAAAAACAAATGAAACAAAAACTGTATCTTATTAAGGAAAAATTGGCCGCAATAGAAACACGTCTCTAAACATCCTCCAAATTGAACGCGGAAGGGTTTTTTTCTAGAAGACCTGGAAGCTAAAAGAAAATCATATATTAATTTCTCATCATTTTACATTGTATTTTAATAATTTTTTCGTTTAGCGTTGTATTTAAAACAAATTTGTTCCTGTGTGTTAAAATTTATGTAGATATGTACTACGTAAAGCATAAAAACGCAGCACACAAATATAGAGAGTTAAAGCAACGCTACAAACGTATCTCTCTGACTAAACGTAGAAATTGACGATACGTTAAACGTGTAATCTAAAAAAAAACGATAATTAAAGCAAAAACATTAAAATAAACTTATCTACAACTTTATAATCGTACAGTACTTAATATAAATACATATTTATTTGCAGAACAACATATATCTTTGGAATCTTTAAGAGAAAATTTGATTGAGTAGCAAATGTTTAATAATTGTACTACATTATTGTGGATTGTATTAAAAGAATTAGGTTTCAAATGGAAAAAAGAAGACCCCAAGACGTGGTCTTATGGAACTTCCGGACATTGCTGTAAGGAGACTTTAATTTTTAAGAAATTATATAAATGCAAAAATAGCAGCTATATATCAGTTTGTTTTCATTGGTGAAACGTGGATTTTTCAAAATGGAATAGTAGATCGCTCTTGGCAAAATGACGACAAAAGAAGTGTTAGAACTAAAAAAATTTATGGTGAGAGGTGAGTCACCAAATTCAAAGTAAATAAATGTGGTAGTAATCTTCCTGTGATGAATATTATACATGTACTTTTTAGGTAGGTACTACAAGAGTTCCACATAAATACTCAGATACTGAACGTGTAATGCAGATGTATTGTAAGTCTCGTGTATGTACCTCACAAGTATGTACTGCCAAATATTTTCTTTAATTATTTTCATTTGTACATTTTATTACTATTACTATTATACAAGGTATCTATCCCGTATAATTATGTTCAAATTTTAGGAGTATTAAGTACACTTATTTTAATTAAAAAAAGCGCAATATTACATACCGATTTTTATTTCTTTTAAAGTTACACGCCTATACATTATTGATAAATGAATCGGTCATTTGAGAAACGACACATGTCACCTTTTTGGCCATTTTGTTTTTATAATTTGATGTGCTAGTTCTGAACAACCGTTGTTCAGGTTAGTTCCTAAATCTATAAATACTTCTCTACGGCATCAGTATATAAGTACTTATTTTTTCGTGTTAGGCATATGACTAGTATAATACCTTCTTAAGCCAAAAAGCGGTATTTAAAAAAACGACTTTTCTATTTTTTAACTAAGAAAAATAGCAAAATCTCACTCAGAACATTAAAAAAAGCTTTAAATAAATGTTCATATCTCAACTTCACTTGTACTAGCGAGGATATCATGGTTACCACACGTTGGCTCTAAAAACATGGTTATGCCTAATACAAAATAATTACTGCATAAGAAATTCATTGATGCATACTAAGCCCATATCTTCGTCTGCATAAGTTTAGTTGCCAATGTAAGCGTAAACCTCAGTATGAAAATTGTGAATTAAATTACGACCTCCAACTTATTACAGATGCCTAACCATGTGCCTATCCACTTGGAAAACTTTCGATATATATACAGGGTGGACCGGATTTAATTTGGGTATACAGAGATCTCGTATACTTTGTCGGTTAAATGGGGAAAAATTTCCTTATTTTGACGGATAATACAATTCGGCTGCGGTTCTCGAACATTAGTTTTTTAGAAATACTAATATTTTATTAATATTTAGTGGTGTTTATATTTTTATTTTAAGACTGACTATACACCTTTGTTGGAGTTTTTATAAAATCGGTAATTTGATTTTTTGAAAGACAAGCTACAAAACGGTATGGAAAAATCATGTAATGATTTCCATCAAATTTCAACTGAATTACTTTTTATTTGAATTATAAAGAGAAATATTCTTGTGTGAATGGTTTATTTTAAACATTTTGGATTAGGGTACGGCCTCTTTGCTAAATTCGGATCACACTTTGTGTATATCCGGAAATATTTTGGAATATTGGCAAGCCTGGAAGTGAGTAATTTAATTGCAGCTTTGTCCATCCTACATTTTCAAGCAAATAAGATGATTTCTTACAAACAAAAACAACCGAGAGCAAAAAAGTCAAAGGGTTTTACAAAAAGAACATACATTTTTGAAAAACGGGTTTGCTACAAAAGAAGTTTTTAGTAAAAAGTACAGTTTCAAATCATTTTAAAGAAGAAAACAAGGGCCGTTTAGAGTTAAGAAGTTTGTAAAGCATTCATGAGAAGATATTTGAGTAAAAAGGTGCTATCTTTACCTCAGAAATCCTCTAAAGTATCTCTTGCTGGGGATTTCAACTTTACAAAAGTGCGCTACTGAAATAAATTTGAGATATTGGCTATTGTGTGTATTGTATGGACAAAGCTGCAATTAATTTAATAATAGTGAATAATATTTTCAGAATAATACTCGAACTTCTTATCATAAGCCTTTAATTTCAGTTTAGGCGGAGTCCCTTTATTACATCTAACGATTTTTGTCGGTAAAAATTAAAAATTGGTTGGTACTTTTGGCAGGCAACAGCTCGGGCAACAGCAACACTACAGCTAGGCTACAGGCTTGCCAAAATTGTGATCCAAATTCAGCTCGGAGGCCATACCCTAATCCAAAATGTTTAAAATAAACCATTCACATCATAATACAGTGCAACCTCGATAATCCGAACCCACGCTAATCCGAATTACGCTAATCCGAACGCAAATTGTGATGCGAGATAGTCCGAACGCCGCCTCTGTAATCCGAACGCTGACAGGAAAAGACCTGCGTTACATTTACATACATACATATGCAGTTTGATAATGCATTTAAATGTACAAAAATTAGTATACATACATAGATCTAAAGGTCTAAAAATGTGTAAGAGGTGTTTTATTGTATATTCGTTAATCCGAACAAGGTCTGACAATTAGGTATTCGGATTAAAGAGGTTGTACTGTATTTCTCTTTATAATTCAAATAAAAAGTAATTCATTTGAAATTTTGATGGAAATCATTACATGATTTTTCCTTGGTGTTTTGTAGCTTGTCTTTCAAAAAATCAAACTACCGATATTATAAAAACACCAGAACAAAGTTCAAAAATAAAAATATAAACACCTGGCGATCGTCGTAAGAGGCAAGTTCACAGGTACAATATCGGAGCGCACACAAACCGCTCTAAACATTGACGACGAGTGGTGCAGAGAGGAGGAACTAACAGTAAACCCTCATAAAACCACAATAGTCAACTTTACAAAACGAAAAGTACCAACAGGACTAAAGTCACCAGTACTGAAAGAAATGAAGCTTCCATTCGCTCAAGAGGCCAAATACTTGGGAGTCATCTTTGACCAAAGGTTAACATGGAATCAACACTTGCAAAAAGTCACCCAAAAGAGCACAACATCCTTCAACCTATGTTGAAGGTTGTGTGGAAAAAATTGGGGATTACAACCAAAAATGTCCTTATGGTTATATACCAGAGTCATAAGGCCGATGATAACCTACGGGTCGCTGGTATGGTGGCCAAAGACTCGGCAAGCTGGAGCCATTCGGCAGCTCAATGGTATCCAAAGGCAAGCATGCCTGAGTATTCATTCAAGGTGAAGCCAGGTCTGTCACATACAGACTTCACAAAGGTTCATCACCCATAAGCAGTTTGCATGGACGCGACTACAGCGAGCTATATAAAGAGTTGGAGAACAACCAAATAATGGGAATGCCTTCAGACGAAATGCTTCCAAAGTATAGCTTTCAAAAGCAATATAAAGTAAGTATATCAGACAGGGAAGCGTGGACGGGAGGACCTCCTATTCATGCATATTTCACCTGGTATACAGACGGCTCCAAAACCCATGAAGGTTCAGGAATAGGTATATATAGTACCAAGCCAAAGACAGGAATCTCATTGAGCTTAGGTAAACATGCGACAGTATTCCAGGCAGAAATAGCAGCAATACATCACTGCGCAAAAGAAGTATTAAGACAGAAGATAAATGGAAAAACCATTGTCGTATACTCAGACAGTCAAGCGACGTTAAAAGCACTTAGTTCCATGCAGGTACACTCAAAGCTTGTATGGGACTGTTTGCAAGCCCTAACAGAGCTGGGTAGTCAAAACAGACTAACCTTAGACTGGGTACCAGGCCACAGGGGACAAGGGCAATGAAGAGGCTGATTTACTAGCCCGAGGAGACTCAAATACTCTTATTGGTCCAGAACCCTTCTGTGGTGTAAGAAAAACAATTATCAGAACATGCACAAAGCAGTGGATGTTTAAAAAATCTTAGGAGTGGTGGAAAAACTCACTAGGACAGAGACAGGCCAAAAAGTTCTTAAAAGGACAATCGCCTAAACTCACCGAGCATCTACTAAGCCTTAATAGGAAAAATACTAGAGTACTAGTAGGTCCATTAACAGGACATTGTAGGCTTAACAAACATATGTACAATATCGGTCTGACAGAAGAGGCCTTGTGCCGATTCTGTCAAGAAGAGGAGGAAACGGCAGAATACGTATTGTGCTACTGCGAAGGTCTAGCAAGACTGAGATTTCTTACACTTGGAGAAGAAAAACCAAGGGCAACTAGCTATACCGAAGAACTACTTCTTAGTCTATGGAGTCTACTACAAAAGACCGAATTAGACAAGGTACTCTAAACAATGATTAATAGATCTGAAAATGTCAAGGTGGGGAAGGCCACATGGCCCATAGTCCTAATTAAATCTAATCTAAATAACAATAAAATATTAGATTATTAATAAAAACTAATGTACGACACCAAGTAAAATATTTTCTGTCGACTCACTTTTTCATTTCCGTGACGTCACTGCGTCCTTAGCAACTGTGATGAGGCCACCGTGTTGTCTACGAACCGTGACTTAAGTTATTTTCCCATGAACAAAAATATGCACTTGCTGATAAGTTTTGATTTGTTATTTTTTTAAATTTTAATTACTTTCATTTTAGATTGATGGAACTTTATTATTGATAGCATTTTTGATCAGAATCGCAGATTTAATACATTCCTTATTACTATTCATTTAAATTCATAAATATAAATTTCCTAATTATTTGACAGTTTATTTCTCTTTCTATTCTTTCATTTGAAATATCAAAATAACAGTGTTCTGTGAACTTAGATCATACAGTTTGTCTCATAATTTATTATATTGTGTACCAAAATTTTATACAAATTCATTTTATTGACAAATATTATTATTGTTGGTTATTTTACTATTTTCTTCATAACACAACAGTACTTACAATATTAAGTTGACCTGTCATTTATATTAAGGAATAAAATGGGACTCAACACAGAACCCTGAGAGACTTTGCAAGTTATATCTAATACTTCGTTCTGAAAGATAAGATTTTATCAGAGCTTCGTCTTTGATTCCGTCACAGAATATCTTTGCTATAGCTTCGTTTAGATTAATATTAGACCAAGCAAGTTTAAGATAAAAAAATATCGTACTAAAAAAAAACAACCGGGAGGAGGAGGAGGCGATCCAGTTCTGGTAATTGATTTAGGCAACCAATAATACATATATGTAATTTTCTTATTTTTCCAAAAACTCCGTAATGCGCATGCTTCGTAGTGGCGCTAAACATCGCAGAATTGTGCCAGTTTTGATCAGGGTATCTATTCTTGAATCTCAGGGAGTAGAAATTTTGAGGGAAGAACGAGACAAAAATATAAATTTTATGCGTTGCAGATAAAGAGGAAAAACCGGTTTTCTATTCCCTGCAATTCAAGAATAGCTACCCAGTAGTGTTGCACTGGAGGAGAGTTCACTGGTCACGGCCTAGTGACGTGATGTTGAGACGTTACTATGACGTTAGTTGTGTCTATATCTAAAAGAAGGCTCTAGGGGGCTTATATAAAATAATATTACAGACAGATAATAATAAACAGTCTTTATTATAAAATAATTACATATAAAAAATTATTAAATATAAACATTAAAGGTGCTATCTAATCTAAATAAATTAAAATTTTGTTTTTGTTTAATTGATAATTTTATTCATTATAACCCAGTTTATCTTACAATATACCTAATAGTACACTATACAATTAGGTTGAGTAGTGAGCTATTTTATACCAAGCACTTTTAAGTCCTGAGGCGCGTAGGACAAATGGATACAATGTGCTAGGTTTATAATGGACTTCTCAACCGAAGTATATTTAATTTTTTTAACTACTAACACTGATATATTACCATATTTGATTTGATTTTGATAAGCTTTAGCTATTTCCTACTTATTTTTCAAATATTTCGAAATATCAAGTAGCCTAGGAGATTTGGTTGTCAAATTAACAAAATGAAACTAATGGAATTCAATGTTATTAATAGTTACCATACCACTTACCAGTGTTGAATTTCCGAGTTTATTTGAATTTTGCTTAGAGTTAAGTTAGTAAAGGAGCAACAAGAGAACGAGCGCAAACCTTATCTAAATTAACATGAGAAATCGCTAAGGTTCATTCTGGCAATTTTTGTCCATATCAAGGTCACTCGTCATGACGTCAAATGTCATTACGTAAACAGCCAACTGTTGCCAACCAGTCCTAACCTAACCAGAATTGACCCCGAACTGATACGGTACTGTTCCAGAACTGATACGGTACTGTTCCAGAACTGATCCGGATCAGTTCGGGATCAGTTTTGGTTAGGTTAGAACAGGTTAGCAACAGTTAGCTGGTGACAACCTAATTTTACACAAATAACAATTTTTCATTGTTTTTTTTTGTACAGTTTTTTAACAATTTAATTCTTTAGGGGCAAATTGAAATTGATTTTCTGAATAGATAATCTGTTTCAAACATATTTCACATTTCAGCAATTTTTACCAATGTGAATTTTTAAGAACATTTTTATGGCTAAACTATTCGAACATATTTCATATCTGAAAGGTTTTTTCTCGAGTGTGAATTATTAGATGCCTTTTCAAACCGTTTTTATGTGTAAACTGCCTTGAACATACTTCACATTGGAACAGTTTTTCTCCAGTGTGAATTTTTAGATGCATATTAAAGTTATTTTTATAAAAAAATTGTTTCGAACATATGTCACATTTGAACGGTTTTTCTCCAGTGTGAATTTTTTGGTGCCTTTTCAAACCCTTTTCATAGATAAACTGCTTCGAACACACTGCACATTTGAGCAGTTTTTCTCCAGTGTGAATTTTTAGATGCATATTTAAACTTTTTTTATAAAAAAATTGTTTCGAACATATGTCACATTTGAACGGTTTTTCCCCAGTGTGAATTTTTAGATGCGTATTTAAACTTTTTTTATGAATAAATCCATTTGAACATATGTCACATTTGAAAGGTTTTTCTCCAGTATGAATTCTAAAGTGAGTCGCTAAATGTTTTTTGTAAAAAAATTGTTGCGAGCATATTTCACACTGGAACGGTTTTATTCCAGTGTGAATTACTAGATGCATTTTTAGACTGTCTTTCCGAATAAATTGTTTCGAACATATATCACATTTGAACGGTTTTTTCTCCAGTGTGAATTCTAAAGTGGATCTCTAAATGTCTTTTGTAACTAAACTGTTTGGAACATATTTCGCATTTAAACGGTTTTCCTCCAGTGTGAGTATCTAGATGCATATTAAAACTATCTTTCCGAATAAATTGTTTCGAACATATTTCACATTTAAACGGTTTTTCTTCAGTGTGAATTTTTAGATGAGTATTTAAATTGTCTTTCCAAAAAAATTGTTTCAAACATATTTCACATTTAAACGGTTTTTCTTTGGTGTGAATTTTTATATGTTTATTCAAAGAACCTTTATCGATAAATGGTTTTAAACATGTTTCACATTTGAATGGTTTTTTTCCAGTGTGAATTCTTGAGTGTATTTTCAAAGTATTTTTCTGGACAAACTGTTTAGAACATATATCACATTCGAACTGTTTTTCTCCAGAGTGAATTTTTAGATGTTTATTTAAATAGTCTTTCCGAATAAATTGTTTCAAACATATTTCACATTTAAACGGTTTTTCTCCAGTGTGAAGTTTGTAGTGCTTATTTAAAGTGCTTTTATCGATAAATTCTTTTAAACATGTTTCACATTTGAATGGTTTTTCTTCAGTGTGAATTCGTAAATGTACTTTCAAAGCGCATTTATGGTTAAACTGTTTAGAACATATGTCACATTCTAACTGTTTTTCTTCAGAGTGAATTTTTAGATGTTTATTTAAATGGTCTTTCCAAATAAATTGTTTCAAACATACTTCACATTTAAACGGTTTTATTCCAGTGTGAATTTTTAAGTGCTTATTCAAAGTGCTTTTATCGATAAATTGTTTCAAACATGTTTCACATTTGAATGGTTTTTCTTCAGTATGAATTCTTGAGTGTACTTTCAAAGCGAATTTTCGAGCGAACTGTTTCGAACATACTTCACACTTAAATAGTTTTTCTCCAGTGTGAATTTTGAAGTGCTTGTTCAAAGTGCTTTTATCGATAAATTGTTTCAAACATGTTTCACATTTGAATGGTTTTTCTTCAGTGTGAATTCTTAAGTGTACATTCAAAACGCTTTTTCGGGAAAACTGTTTTGAACATATTTCACACTTAAATAGTTTTTCTTCAGTGTGAATTTTAAAGTGCTTGTACAAAGTTCTTTTATCGATAAACTGTTTCAAACATATTTTACATTTGAACTGTTTTTTACCAGAGTAAATTTCAAGAACGTGTAAACAATTTTTACACCTGCAATACTCATTTTTCCCAAATTTTCGCTTACAAATTTTTGTTATTTTCTTAACAGAATGAATTAGAAACAAATGAAACAGAAACTGTGTCTTATTAAGGAAAAATTGGCCGCAATAGTAACAAGTTCCTAAACATCCTCCAACATGAACGCGGAAGAGTTTTTTTCTAGAAGATCTGGATGCTAAAAGAAAAAGCATATATTAATTTCTCATTGTCATTTCACATTCGTATTTTAAGGCGGATCCACATCAATAAATGTTTTCATTGTGCGTTGTATTTAACGCAAATTAAAATTTACATACATGTGTACTAATTAATTTATAAAAACACACCCACATATTTTCATCAGATACAACGCACGCTATCCACGAGCCTGTCGATTTGTGTAGCGACTTCAAAGAAATTTGTGTGCTTGTATGGCTGAATTTTTAAAAAGTTGTATTATTTCGAGGATACGAGTGTACCGTGATGTCTCTAAATTTGAAGAAGAAATGTGCAATGTTCATATTATTGAGATATATATGCAAGTCAATTCAAATTGTAGTTAGGTTGGAAAAAATGAAAACCTTCTTATAACTGCAGTTTACAAACCACCTCGTATAAATCCACAACAGCTTATAGAGGACCTCTATACACATTTGGAACAAGTGAAAATTAAACTAAAAATAAATAAAAATATTTTTATAGGTGATATCAATATAAATATAAAAAATCAGACGGATTCGTTTCTAATTATCTGGATGTTTTAGGTGTGTTCAATTCTGAATCCTTAATAAATAAACATTTACATTGACCACATTTTTTTATAGTGATTTGCAGGATAAAGTAACTGAAAATTGTCTAGCTGTTGTCTATGATACGAAAATAACTGATCATAAATCCACTTTTGCTTATTTACCTGTATATACAGTAAATATTAAAGAAAAGAAATCTAAAAAAATATTAATTACAATAAACTTAGAACAGATATCGAATATTTCAATTGGTTAACTTTTTTTAACATCAAAAAGCAAATTTGTTAATTGAAAATATTAATAGCCTCATAGAGAAAAACAGTTATGTAGTCAAAATAAACAAAAAATAAAACCGTGGATAACCCAAGGTATAATAAAAGCCATTAATTAAATAATAACTTATATGCAGAACTCAAAAAAGATAAAAATAACATGGTAAAAATGGCAACATACCTAAATTATAGAAGAATTACTGATAATAATTTGATAAAACACGCTAAAAATATATTTTACACAAAGTTAATTGATGAAAATAAAAACGGTTCTCACGGTCTATGGAAAGTACTAAATCAACTCAATGAAAATAGTGGAAATAAAAAAAATGATATTGGTAAAATTCAATCAAATTTTAACTAGTCACAAACTTATTTGCAATGAATTCAACAATTTTTTTCAAATGTTGGCGAAACACTAGCGGATTAAATAATAAAGCCAAATTCTCCATTCCCAAGAAGAAAAACATTCCGTTGGCGGCGAACACCTAACAGCGCGAAATATAGCTTTGTCACTTTATGGAAAATTCTAAGTAAACAAATATATACACTCATTGAACAGTTATAACATACCACTCTATCTCTCTCCAACCGTGTGATCAGACCACATCACTTTCTCTAAACCAATCGCAAGACAATGTTAAATTCACGATTTTACGTCGAGATCCATTTCAACCCGAATAAGCAACAACTAATTTTAACCAAAAAAGATGTTTTAAACTACATGTACAGTTTATAAAATTAAATAAACCAGTAGATAGAAGCAATCACTTTAATTTCTACATTCCATGAGAATTTATTCATTAATTTATTACAGAAACTACAAGATTTCATTAAATAATACAGTCCACAATCTACCCCCCATAGGCAGCAAAAATGTTAAAAAAAATTACAACTGGCCAACAACTATACTATTAAGTATTATTTTTGCTACAATTTTTACCAATATAAATTTTCAAGTGCTTTTTAAAATGGCTTTTATAGATAAACTGTTTCAAACATATTTCACATTCGAACGGTTTTTCTTCAGTGTGAATTTTTAAGTGCTGTTTTAAATTACCTTTATATATAAACTGTTTAGAACATATTGTACACTTAAACATTTTTTCTCCAATGTGAATTTTTAAGTGCAGATCTAACAAGTCTTTACGACCAAACAGTTTCGAACATATTGCACACTGGAACGGTTTCTCTTCAGTGTGAATTTTTAAGTACCTAGTTAACCTGTCTTTACGCCTAAATACTTTCGAACATATTGCACACTTGTACGGTTTTTCTCCAGTGTGAATTTTTAAGTGCATACTTAACTTGTCTTTACGGGTAAACTGCTTCGAACATATTTCACATTTAAACGGTTTTTCTCCAGTGTGAATTCTTAAGTGTGTTGTTAAAGTGTTTTTGTGTATAAACTCTTTAGGACATATTTCACATTTGAACAATTTTTCTCCGGTGTGAATTTTTGAATGCTTGTTTAAAACGTTTTTATCGATAAACTGTTTTAAACATATTTCACACTTAAACGGTTTTTCTTTAATGTGAATTTTTAAGTGTTTATTCAAAGTTCCTTTATCGATAAACTGTTTCAAACATATTTCACATTTGTACGGTTTTTCTCCAGAGTGAATTCTTAAGTGTCTTTTTAGTTTGCTATTCTGGTCAAACTGTTTCAAACATATTTCACATTTGAACGGTTTTTTTCCATTGTCAATTATTGAGTGTATTGTCAAAGTGCTTTCATTGATAAATTGCTTGGAACATATTGTACACTTAAACTGTTTTTCTCCAGAATGAATTTCTACGACATGTAAACAATTTTTACACCTACAACGCTCATTTTTTTTAAATTTTCGCTTACAAATTTTTATTTTCTTTACAAAATGAATCAAAAACAAATGAAACAGAAATTGTGACTTATTAAGGAAAAATTGGCCGCAATAGTAACAAGTTTCTAAACATCCTCCAAATTGAACGCGGAAGAGTTTTTTCTAGAAGACCTGAAAGCTAAAAGAAAAGCATACATTAATAATAATAATAATTAATAATAATGTTATTAGCTTATATTTTTATTGTATACTATCTTTAAGTTAGTTTTATCAAGTCCGATATTTTGTAGAAGTATCTAAATAAATCCTGTCAACCATTAAAATTAATTTTTACTTATTAATTGTAAAATCTACGAGAAGATTCCATAAAACTTTGACTATATCATTATTTTATTATATTAATTTTTTTAAGTATATTATGTCATTGTTTTAGCCTTTTCTTTCTTTAAAAATCTCTTCATTTACAATTAACTATGTACAGTGTAATCAAATATGGTACAAGCATTCAAAGATATATTTCACACTCGCGAAAACTAGAGTCGAAGCATCTTTGGATGCCCAGCTGCCTGAGCGCGACGCCCTAGTCCGTAATACCAATACCTGTTGATTCGAATTTTCGGGATTTTGATCCCTTTTAAATTAAACACTAGAAATTACTTTTAACTATAGATTTATTAAAAATAATAAAGTGGTGCAGACTGGCACCGGGATTTCGCTTTCGTCGCGTTCGAGATACGTTTCTCGACTCTTTTCTTGGTCGCACTCCGCACCCCATATCGTCACGTCCCTCACGGTACTCGCGGAATCGGAACTTGATAGTCAATGTGAGAGATGGCAGCATGTATTAAAATTAAAACTAATTCGGTGCAAACAATACCCAATTTATATTTTATGTATTTAATGTGCCATCTCCTTATCATACGATGTTATATAGCAATATTGGCGATATTGCGATCGATAATTAAGTTTGATGTTAGTTTTTGTGAGAATTTACTTATGATTGTCTTCCCTGGGAAAAACTTTGAAAAACCAAGGTTGTCCTTGTCTGTAGGCGCGTCATTTTGTGTAGTTTGTCTGTGTATAACTATTTTACTCGACTGGACGGTGAAATCCATCGCCAGAATGGGGATCGCGGTATGCCTCGATCTCAATTCAATTTCAAAATTCTTTATTAACTATATACATTATTTACATTTTATTAACAATAAATAATAATTATATTTGCGGGATAGCTTCTTGTGTGCTCCACCTGAAGCTCTGTCCCACAATGCCTAAAAAAGAGAATAGGCCATGGCCGATCACATAGCCGAATTATTATCCGTGTTAATTTCTTTATTTCGTTAGTTTTGCGCCACCTCCTTGCTTAGGAAGCATCATGCGGCGATTTTAGATGTGCTTGTTAGATCAGTAGTGGAATAAGTCTAAGGTTTTGTCTGATTTTACTTATGTCTGTGTCTTCCCTGAAAAACCGTTTGTAAAAAACAGGGTTGTCTTTGTATGTATGTGCGTCATGTCTTAGTTTATCGTTGGTCAAGCCAAATCGCGAGGTCTACAATATTATACCATCGTCGCGAGCTAGGATCACGGCAAGCCCTAATTCCAACTCGCGCCGGTGACGTCATAGTGCAGTCCTCCGTCCGACCTCTGTACGAGACTAGAAGTCGGATTGATTTGGCGAATTCAGTAGTCTGGTCACAGTTTGGGATATGTTACAAGGATTTGTCCAGTTTACGTATTTCGTTTGTATATTTGTAGTTTTTGGTGCAAACATCCATGAACTCTGTTTGCCCCATCCCCTTCAAACATACTGAATATGTCTTCCTTTAACCGCGTAGGAAGACAGTTTTTGTAAAAGCTTTCTGATATTTTTAATACAAACTCTTTTATGGGTTCAATGGATGCTTGCGTATGTAAGTCACGTATTCTTGCATAGCGGTCGCACCCCAGCGCAAGCCGAAGACACTTGTTTTGTGTTATTTGCAATTGTTCAAAATGTATATTTGCCATTGAGCAGAAGACTGGACTTCCATATGTTAGGATAGGTCTTAGCACCTGCTTATATATAAGTATTTTATTTTTGATGGTTACTCCGCTTCGCCTATGTAATAGCGGATATAGTGTCTTTAATGCACCAATTGTTTTACATGATCTATCTTTTATGTGTTGTCTGAACGTTAGTCCCCTATCTAGGATGAAGCCAAGATATTTTAATGTATTTCCAGTGTTAATGACTTGATTTTGCACTTTAAGTTTGGTTTTTATTGATTCAGATTGTCTTTTTGTTAGTATTAAGCTTTCCGTTTTGGTCGGATTTATTTTGATTTTGTTTTCATCCAGATATGGGACTAACGTTCTGTTTATATGGATGTCCAGCCTTCTGAGCGCGATCTCGGCTGAGTGTGATGCTTTATATACACAAGTGTCATCGGCGTATAGTGCCGTCTGTACACCATTTTGACCCATTGGCATGTCATGAGTCATGATGGTGTACAGGTGAGGCGCCAACACCGAGCCCTGAGGTACTCCCGCCTGTGCAGTGTAAGGTCCGTTAATTGTTTTGTTGAATTTAATGTTGAATTTTCTGTCATGAAGGTAGTTTTGAATTGTTTTTACAATGAAAACGGGGTAGTCATTCTCAAACATTTTGTAGATTAATCCATCGGTCCAGACCGTATCAAAAGCCTTAGCAGCATCGAGCGCAACTAAAACAGTTTGTGTTTTTTTGTTAAAGGCTTTTTTTGCATCATGGGCAATTCTGATAATTTGCGCTACGGTGCTGTGTCCAGCTCTAAATCCGTACTGTTCCGACGGAATAATCTCTTTGTCTAGTTCGTAAGTTTTTAGTCTTGTGAGTAATATGCGGTCTACTATCTTGGCTAAGCCGCTGAGGAGGGAGATAGGGCGGTAGCTTTCAACTTGCCCCTTTGATTTGCCACTTTTATGAATGGGTATTACATTCGCTGTTTTTAATATTTTTGGATAATACTGATTTTTAAAGATTCCATTTATTAAATAGTGCAGCTGTACAATTGTCTTTTTAGATAGGTTTTTGAGCACAATGTTTGTTATGCCATCAGGTCCAGGAGCTCTCCTGTTCGGGGATCTCTTAATTGCTTCTGCAACTTCTTTAGGAGAAGTAAGCATTTCGATAGGTATATCATGAACTGTCATTTCTCTAATGTCTTTGCATGTTTGTTCTATTCGATTTTGATTTGGGTTGTTTCCCTGATTGTTTTTGAAATTATCTTGAAAGTAGTTGCCAAATGCCTCCCCTTTCTGGTCATCCGACAAGCACACTTTGTCTTTGTACCTCAGTGTGGGAATTTCCGAGGACGGTTTTTTGAACCTTCTCACAAATTTCCACACCGAGTTGTCCTGTACGTTTGCCGTCTTTAGGGTCTCTTTCCACTTTTCATTTTTTATTCTTAATATTTCTGAATTGATTGTCTTCCCGATGTCCAAGAGTCTGTCCTTATCGTCTGTCTGTCTGTGTAATTGCCAACGTTTACGTATAGAGTTTTTATTTTTAATTAGGTCTAGTATTTCTTGTGGTAGTTCGTCTCTGTTTTGTTTAAAGTTTTTAAGTGTAGTCGTTCTGTTCCTGGCTGTAATGATGGTATTTGTTAGGGTTTGTAGTTCTTCGTCTATCGTTTCATTGTTGGTAAAGTTTTTGTTTATCGTTATGTTTTCGTCTAGTATTGTTCTAAAGTTTTTCCAGTTAGTCGTAGTGTAGTCATAGTATTGACCCTGTATTCTTGGTATCACATGTGTATTTTTGATCTCCAAATATACAGGGTCATGGTCTGATGTTAGTGTCACTATTGTCCTGATGTTGTCTACGTTAGGTATGTCTTTCGTAACTGCAATGTCGAGTGTACTTGGCGTCTTACCATTGAAGGGGAAGAAAGTTGGCTCCTCTGTGTAATGGATTACTAGATCGTTATTTTCAGCAAATTTTTCGAGAATTCTACCGCTAGAATTGGGTACTTTACAATTGGCATCCCAGCTGGGGTGTTTGCAATTGAGATCCCCCAACAGCATTACTCTTTTTCCCGATGACATTACAGTGAATAATTCTTGTTGTTTGAGTGTACAGTCTGGCGTATTGTACATACCTACAAAAGTTAGATTTCCTATTTTTATTATTAAATGCTCTTGTCTTATATTGAGATTTGGTAATCTTTGATATTGGATATCATTTTTGATTGCGAAAGCTACCCCCCCCCCCATGATTTATTAGGTCTGTCAAGTCTTATGACATCATACTCTTGTAATTTGAATTTGTCTGTCAGTTTGAAGTGTGTCTCAGTGATGAGCATGATGTCAAATTTATGTTTGAGAACAAAACTGCGAACAATTTGTGTCTTGTTGCACATCCCATTCGCATTGTAAAAACATATTTTGAGTTTGTCTTTGTTATTTCCAAGTTCCTTAGTTTCTTAGGTTGAAGTTAACGTCTATGTTGGAAAAAAAATTATTGTACGTGTCAAATAGTTCTCTACCATTTCTGCATTGTTTTACTAGGGAGGTAAGTTCCCTTACCGCTCTAACAAGCTCACCTATGTTTATCAGGCTGTTTAGTTCTGCATACGCTTCGTTTAAGGCTGTGAGATCGTCCATGGCCATGTTATTCTGTCCATTTGTTGTTCTTCCGATTGGTTTTGGTATGTTATTTTTCTGCAGTGACCTCTGTTCTTTAGAGGGCAGCGCTGGGAAGTCATCTCGTTTTGTATTCTGCCTTCTACGTTCCCATTGGTTGTGTTCCGGCAATGGGGCGGGTACAAATTTCTTAGGTTGCGGCCTATGGCTGCGCTTCTCCTCAAGTCTGTTCAGTCTCTCAATGTAGCTACTACATTTGGTATAATTCGCGGGGTGATCACCGCCACAGTTTATACAGATTGCTGGAGTTTCTCTGGTCTTCGTACATGTCCGTGTGTGGTGATCACCCGCACACTTCACACATTTCGAGGGTTTTCCGCAGTTTGCTGTCGCATGTCCCCACTGCTGGCAATTGTGACACTGGATTATTTGCTTAACCGATTTCCTAAGCTCCCATATGACTCTAGTGTATAATATTCTTCGTGCATTTTTATTTAAATAATCCAGTGTCAACGATGCGTCGGTGACAATCAGGAACAGTGGCCGATTTTTTGTGTTCATTTTATATATCGATTTTGTCTTTATGTCATATTCCTCTACGAGGTCTTCTTCAATATCTTCTATCTTTGTGCCCTCGGCTAGCCCTCGTAGGACAAATGCATGCGATTTTTCCTCATTACTAGTATACGTGTGGTAGGGGACATTATCAGCTTTGATATTGTTAAGCATTTTATAGTAGTCGTCTTTTTCTTCTACAAATAGAATAGTTGATGTATTCGTATGTTTGACGCTAAATTTTCCCTTGATAGTGTCCTTTATGTCTCTGATTAATCCTTGTTGGTTGGCTGTTTTCCCATCAATAACTATTGGAGGCATGCTATTCTTTGTTTTGGGAGTATTGTTCGTGGCGTCATTCTTTTTGTGTGTATTTATATTTTTGTTTTGTGTACTTATTGTCTCGGCAATTGTCTCATTGATCTTACTAGTTGAAGGGTTGTTGTTATCCGTTGCTGTCATGTCCCTTTTGCGTTCTTTCCTCTTTCTTTTTATTATTTTTCCGAGGTCATCATCTAACTCTGAGTCAGAGTCTTCTGTTAGCACGTGATATCTGTTTTTAGTCTGAGTTATGGTCTTTCTTGATTTTTCCCTTATTAGTTGTTCGAAGTTTGCACTGAACTTCCTAGGGATTTCGAACGGGGTGTTATCTTCATTGTTTTGGTTTATTTCCATTTTTTCGGGGGATGGTGCTTGCCCTTGTCTCCTCAATGGGAACGTACTATTTGGGGAGTGTGGTAAATTGTCCAGTCTTTGATTGATTTTATTTTGGGGTATTCCCTGAATTTGTAGTTCTTCTTCTGATGTGCTAAACCCTTGGTTAAATATCGTCCTTGTTATATTTTGCGGTATGTCATTTCTCCTGATTCCTATTTGTATCCTCGGATCACTGGGTATTGTTATCATAGGGTTGGGATTTTGACTGGTAGTAGGATTATTTGTATGCAGGGTAGTGGGAGCGTACCCAAATCGGGAACTACTCAGTCCATCCCC
>OV651827.1:17548413-17575414 GCA_927349885.1 Psylliodes chrysocephalus
TAAATCATTTCCCCGGAAAGTGGTTCCTCTTCTAAAAAAAAAAAAAATGTAAAAGAATAATTTTAATCCTTCGATCATAATAAACACTAGATAAGTATCTTGTCTATTTTTTGTTCTTAACATGAAACTAATAATAATATAGTTAATTACCCAAAATATTACTAAAATACTACATACATACGATAAGTAAATAAACATCGAGACAATATAAAGATGTACAGTTACAACTTGTGTGTTAATTTTCATATGTTAGAACCTCTATAAAATGCCTAACTAATATTTAATATTTTAAGTTGGTACTGTACAATGATATATGACAGTTGACATTTTTATTATTCATTGTTCTGTGTGAAGCCCACTGTGTTGCTAATTCAATAAAACTAATTCTAAAGTAAATCCTGATTTATTTAAATAATCCTGAGTGGATATTTAATCTATGAGACTTTATTATCAACCCTCGGCCAAGTTTATTACACATATATACAGATTCAGCTTAAATTTTTCTTGTATATTAACAGAAGGAACTGCGATAGCTCTATAAAGTGCGAGCACTCCTTAAATCCCACTCTATTTGCGTGTCGGAGTCGGCAGATGAGATAAGTCGGCGTCATGGAATTGCTAACGCCTTATTTCTGCTTTCTCTCTTATTCTCGCTTCATATGAATATTCGTCTTTCTGTTGCTCATTATAGATTTGTCCAAGAAAAATATAAGCAGAATCCGTTATTCTTGCATCCATTTTGGTAAATAAAAATTAAAAACAAAATGTTTCCGGTTTACTTAAACAGTCAAATTGGAGAAAAAATAATTATTGAAATTATTTTTAAAGCATCCCTCGATATATCTGAACAGGAAATGTTTTATTTATACTTTAAATTATATAGCTTAAAATGAGGTATATAGGAGTAGAATTGTAGGCAGAATCCTTACCTTTTTCATCATCTTCTTCATCAGATTCATCTCGATCATCTCGCCAATAAGCTGCGACGTTTACGTATGGATTAAGCAGTTCGTAACAGCTCACATTTTTTTCGGATCTATTTTTATTGGTGCATTCAGCGCTTGTAGCATTTGGATAAACCGTTTTATAAGGATATATCTATAAGATAATAATAAATATGAGAAATTTGCAAGGTTTTAATTAATATAATGAACAAGATCTATGAAATTAACACCGCCAAATGTAAATTTTTATAAAAATAAGTTGTACAACACAAATTTTCGTTTGTCCACTCTTGAAAGAAAAGTTATAGCAAAATTAAAAGTTTGAACCAAATTTCACATCAGCACCGCCATAAAAAACTTTTTGATAATTTCAAAGTAGCATTCGATTGTCCACGATATGTTCAACCAAAAGTTTCATGTCTTTAGGGATAACCTTAATACATTTCATACGATTTAAATACGGCAATCGTTTGTCCACACAATATTTTAGTTTGTTCAGGCCCTATTTTCGTTTGTCCATCCAACAGAAATAAGTTATTAATAAATAAAAACTCAAAATATAAACAATTATTAATATAAGTACTTCTAATGGCAGTTTATAAAAATTAACTATTGTAATCGCTTGTCCACAAATTATTTTCGATTGTTCAGACCCAATTTTCGTTTGTCCATTCAATAAAAATTAGTTATTAGCAAATAAAGAGCCTAAAATATGAAACATTATTAATCTAAGTACTTATAATGGCAATTTATTAAAACTAACTATTGTAATCGTTTGTCCACACATTAATTTTGTTTGTCCAGTCCCAATTTTCGTTTGTCTACCCAACAAAAAAAAAGAAATTTCACATCAACACCGTCAGAAAAACTTTTTACAATTTTTAAGTGACTTTCTATTATCCACGATTTATCCAACCAAAAATTTAGTTTGTCCACCCTTCGCAACAGAGATACTTAAAAATAAAAATATGCAGTTAAGTTTGTCCCTAAAGACCATGTGCTTTATTTATTTTTTTATTTTTTAAATATTTCTGTTTTGAAGGATGGACAAACGAAACTTGTGGTTGAAAAAAACGGGGGACAAACCGTATATAATCGAATACCACTTGAAATTTAAAAAAAGTTTTTATATACTTCATACAATATAAAAACCTTAGACTAGGTAATAAAGAGAGGACGCGTAACAAGTATATCGAGCACACGTAGTAATCTGTGCCGATTATCTATTGCCTGCCATTATTTTGGTGCTAAGCATTTCGGTGACACCAAAGTTTTTGTTCGTGTTTATTTCTGATTTTTGAATTTAACGATATTTAATAATTGGTTTATTACAATAGCTTATTGTGTGGCATATTAATGTAAAAGTTATAGCGACAAGACAGAAGCAGATATTACGTTTCACAGGTAACTGATAAACATCAATCGTTTTCCATTTATATATTTTCTTATATTTCTCATTTTATTTGGTGTTGTACAACTTGGTATTTACACATTGTACATGTCTCACTCCAGAGTAATAAATTTTACCCACCAAGTTTGTTTATTTTATGCTTTTCATTGATATTTAAGCAATTAATGGCCAAAATAATTTTTAAATAATTTTTTCCAGTGGCGTGTCGTATAATTCTAAATATTAACTTTTATTAAATTCTAATTTACTTTTGCTTTTTATTTAATTGCAGCAATGTTTATTTGTTGTTTTATTTCAGATTTCCTGTGGATCCAGCAAAAAATCTTTGGATTCAGGCAACGAAAATTGCAAATTGGATGCCTACGCTAAATGATCGTGTTCAAAACATTTTAAAAGACATTTTTTTATGGGAGTAGTTCCCACTATATTTCCTGAATTTCCTAAATACATGCAGCCGAGGAATGTGCCTATACTAATAAATATAATTAAACATATATATATTTTTTTAATTACATTTCATTATTATGTTATGCACTTTTAGGAATTTAGCAACCCTTTTGTGTATAATTCAAAACATTACCGTAATAATTGATTGTTTGTAGGAATTAAAAAGAAGAGCACTGCATTTGGAAGCTGAGCCAGACCCTTCAAATAGAACTGCAAATAAGGAATCTATCCTAGAAAGCCCTAGCATAAAACGGCTAGAAGACAATTTTTATAACAGATTGAAAAAAAAAATAAAAAAACAAGACAATCGAAGTTCTTAAACAAAAACTTAAAATATATAAAAAAGAGTTGTTTCGCTAAAACTTCTTATTATTATACCAAATTAGTATTATTTAAGGGTCAGTAATAAGTGTATCTTCATTTATGTATAATTTTTCTTAATAGTTTAATTTAATAATACCCAGATAGCATACTACATCTTAACGACGTCCATTTCATGTCTTTCTTTCATCCAAACGTCCTGGTACCTAAAACGCACGGTTTTAAGACGCCCTGCTTAGTACATATTTAAAACATCTTTGTTGGGATGTTTTTAATATGTCGGTAATGTAATGGCGCCACGACACCGTTCTTGGCGCTGCCTGCAGCGCATGTATGATCGTCACTCGTCATTGTCATTGGCTGATTGCATATTCTCGCGCGCGCGTATCGAGTCGTGTTCTTCCTCTGGTTGCCTTCTTCTCGCGATAGCCATTCTATATTTTTACCGTCAGTTTGTGGACATTTTCATTACTTTTTCGTGGTTATGTGTTTTTATATATTGTCTTTTTATATTATTTATTTGCGATTATTGGAACTATGGTATACTGGAACTAGTAAACTTTATCATTAAAAACAAGTGATCACTCATACATTCAGCTATTGAATGCACTGGGTTCTATTTAGTTAATTTAAATATGTTTTCAAAAATTGTTTTTTTTTTCATACCCCTATGTACCTGTAAATGACATATAAGAACCACTGTCTGACATGTCAAATGTTCCAACAGCTGACATTGTAGAAAATTGTACCAATGGATGACAATAAGTAAACAAAGAGTGAAAAATACTACTAATAATAAAATTTATTAGTAAATATTATTTAACAAACATTCTTATTTTATTATATGTTCTATATAAACAGTACGAACATATATAAGAAGGTAATAAAATTTTTATTTTTCGTGAACACTTATTACAGAACTTTTAAATACATATCTTAAACGTTCACCAATAGAAACCACCTCAGGGTTTTCTAGTATTACAAAAAATCGGACCAAAAGAAACTGTTGAAACATTTTTTTCATTTGCAATGCATGTTTTCTTGTTTGTGTCAATACAATTTAAAGTCATAATACTAACATCGTCCCCAACGATCTCCTGTACACTTATAAGCATTTCGTTTACCTTCTATAAAATCACCATTTTTTTTAATAGTTCGTTAATGTGCTAGAGGCTTCACATTTTCTATCTTTTGAACTCCTTCTGTAACTTCAATATTCTAGGTTGAATCATCTTATTCTGCTTATTTCACATCTTCATCAACTTCACTGGACTCGTCTAATTCTAGTTTCTTCGGATTTTTATTCTTATTTTCTTGTGATTTATTTTTACTTTCTATTTTTTCTTCCCTTTGAATATTTCTGTTGAGCTTTTCCCTTTCCTTTCGTTTCTTTTCTAGCATCTTTTTTCTGTTGTAATCCTGCCATGGTTTTGAAGTTTCCTTTTTTCTCTTTTTAACATCTTTGTTTTTCATCAGGTCAAAACAAGGCTCGTTTAAATGGCGATGGTATTATTGGCTTCTCTGAAGTTTTCTAGCTGTAATATTGATGTTAATACTAAGAGGAGTTTTGTATTTTCTTCTCCAGAACTTCTTTTTATGGTGTTGAATGAACTATAATGTCAGCCATGATATTGGTAGATACTTCGTAAGTTATGGAGTCAAAATTTACAGGATGTTGCTTTTCTGGAGTTACTAATATGTTGAAATATTAGAAGCATTATCAGTCAGTTAATATTTAACAATTATCTTTTTCTTTCATATTCTTCTTCGTCACTATTACCTTGAGTTGTAAATTACACTTCAAATATATTTTTTGCCAAAATACAAATAATTTAGGTTCTAATAGTAGGCCTTAAAGGGTGATCAACCCAGTATATCGTTTGAATTATGATTAATTTTGGTAGATTAAATTTACTTTCATCAAAATTACATTTAACAAAAATAAATTACAAATTGAAACGACAAAATACAGAGTATAGACATTCACATCTTCACAAAATATATATTTAGGTATATTTCAAATTATCAAACAATTAAACGCTTTAAGGTAGGTCAGAGTTAATTCCTTCCAAGCGAAAGAAATTAAAAGGTATTTAACAACTCAACTTCTGAATAAAAACAATATTTTTTTTACTTCATTTTTAAATTTTATATATAATAGATCCTTTAGAGTTTTTGAGATATGAATGTATAAATGAATATTGAGAGAGTGTCTTTTGCTTTTGCAATTTGGTAGATCCAACATATAAAATTTTAGGTTAATACTTCATTTTTTTAAGAGGGAGATGTGGAATATCATTCTACAGGATTATTTAATATTATTTTATATGTTCAAATTGTATCACCCTGTAAATCTAGTTTCTTATCTACTAGATATATTTTTATATTTTGTACCGGCACTTTATATTAAATGGTATTTAATTAATTGATCCATAATTCACTTCAGCAGTTAGTTGCACTTTCAAATAAGTGTTAAATATATTGCAAACAGAATTTGAACTAAAGAATTGGAATTAAAAAAATACTTAAGATGTTGGGTGCCACAATTGCTCACACCGAGGTAAAAACAGAATCTTTTGAGTGTTTCTCGAGACCTTCTGGCAATACGAAGGGCTTTTTTGGCCGTTGATGAAACCTGTGTCCACTATTATACTCCCGAAACCAAAGCACAGTTCAAACAATGAATACATGCCACCAAAGAAGGCAAAAACGGTTTTGTAGCAAGTGTGTTTTGGGATTCTCATGGAATTATCTTGGTCGATTATTTCGAAAAGGGGAAAACAATAAATGGCGCATATTATACAAATTCGTTGCAACAAAGCTATAAAATCATAGAGAAAAGGCTTCGTTTGGTAACGAAAAAAGTTTGAGATTGCAATGTGCAATTAGTGCTATTGTTGGAATAATAATGTTTAACAGAGTAGACTATATTGAAAAATAAAATGTTTTTTATCGAAAAAAAAAAAAAATATGTGTTAGGCCATGTAGTTATCGTACTTAATAAAAGGAATTTAAAAAAAAATGTTATCAGAACTCACCTTTAATTTAACCAACTTTCTAAACTCTGCATTCTTTAGTAATTTTCCAATACTCGAAAACCTGTCCGAGTAAATTTCTCGTAAATGTTTGCTTTCTATTCTATATCCTGGTTGTCTTTTTAGAATATTTATAATTTCACTGGCCATGTAGCTTTGATGACTTCTTATATTAGTATAAAATCGTCTCAGTTGCAACAAGCTGCAAGTTTTGTTTTGATCGTAAAGCGGTGATTTTATGTAGAAAAATTGTTTGGATATTAGTTCGCTGTTGTATAATGCCTTTTTGTAATGGTAGACCGATTTTGGATCCATATTGAAAGCTGATCCTATCGACATTCGACCTTGCGTTAGTTCTCCTAATTTTCTGGAACGTCCCACTCGTTCCAGCATGCAGTATTCCGTATTGAGAAATGCTATTAGAGGGTCAATTAGATCACCGCATATAGCGTACGTTCTTAAATTTTGTTCAGCTACGATGACCAATCCAAGTCCATACCTACAGAAGTATAAAAGATATTATTTTAATTCATACAAGATAGGGAAGTCAAAAAGTCTGGCAACAAGGTTTTTCTTTGAAACGAATAAATGTATAATTGAGATTGTTGAATCTTAATCATTTAAAATTTTTATTTGTCATTTAGAGTGGTAATTTATTAATTAAATTCATCAAGTCACTTGTAATTTGAGTTGCCTATTAGTAGATTCGAATATATTTAGAGTACGATTCAACTAAGAAAAAGCCACACACATCATACCTGACAAAGGCCGCAATAATTTGCCTCTCTCTCAGGTCCATCCCATTTAAGCGTCAGTGGCGTTTTGGCGATTTTTTTTCGTTTTTCTAATATAGAGATAAAATTGCTTAATAATTTGGCAACGCTGTACGACTGCTGCATGGTCCAGAATATAATTGGAACAGAAGCTATCGCGTAAACATGGATCCCTTATTATTGTGAGCCAAACTTCGGCGTTGCCAAGCTTTTACTTAAGAACAAAAATACGGGTTCATCGGAAGAAAGTGAAGACAGCGAGAGTACTATACTCTGTTTTTAAACTAGGAGGAGCGAATTGAAAAGACGCATTTACACAGGGAAAAGTAACTAGATTTGTTACTAAGAGCGAGTTTCGAAATATAGTCGTGTTCAAAATTTATGAAATAATTATCTTTATCGGCCTTAGTCGGTGAACGGCCAATGAGCGGTTAAGAAACGAATAAATGTCATAGAAGTAATTTTTTAATTGGTCCCAGACAACGGTCGCAAATTTCACATTATTGTGATCTGAAATGTGTGTCTAAAAACGAAATGTCACTGCCAAATTAAAGTCAATATGGTTGTTGATTGATGTCAGAAATACTTTTTTTTTGCTTTTGAAATCGACTTTTTGAGAATAACTATGATCTTTTTAAAATGGATATTAAATATTTAAGAAAATTGTTAATGGAATATCCAGATGTAGCCAGGTTAGTATAAAATATAAAGATCTGTTTACATTTTTAAGGATATAAAAAGTAAAAGTTAATCAGTTAATGACAAGTGGATCACACAGTAACTGGTATCTCTTCTATGAGTAATGTGGATATTATGGCCTATTTAGGGCCATTCGCACCACTATTCGTTAAGCGATAAGCTGAGGTTAAATTGACATTGAATGACATTTTCATTCGCACCGTCATTTTTCTTTTCGTTAAGTAGTAGTTATTATAAGTTTACCTAAACTGTAAATATTTGAGGTTTAAGATTTTAACGAAAGAAAATTGACAGTATGTGACAGATTTGTCAAATTGATAATTACGTGAAAAGAGCCATTATTTTTCTAAAATTTGGTGTCGTGTCCAAATTAAAATGGATTTACTGTTAAGGGATGATGACGATGATGAATTGGAAGCTGTTGAATTAATATTAAATGGAATACCGCGAAGAGTGTATACGAGAAGCTAATATTTTGATAGTTTCGATCCACAGACCTTTTTTCTAAGATTTCGGTTATCAAAAGAGGCTGTTTTGGAATTATTATCGCAAATAGAGAATAATTCTAAATTTCCATTTAATATGTTTGTATTAAAACCTACAATATTGGTATACATTTTGTGAGTTTATTCGATTTTTTTTAATGAATCCTATTAAAGAACAAGAAGCACCCTTGAGTAAGATATGTAGAAGTATTACTTTGAACATGATATCAATTTTCTTTAAGTTCTTGAACCCCTGACCTACCACCCCTACATGATTATGTTGCCATCAACCTCAGAAATGAGTTAATAGATTACTTTGAAGCCCATGATAATAGATTTGTATAATTCTTCAATAAAAATATAATTTTTAATATAACATTTTTCTTACTAATAACTCTTGAAATAACCAAAAAACCAGTTGTTTAGTAAATATATTTTATGGTAAATACAATAGAAACGGAAAAATCGATAAATAAAGACAAAAAAAAATATTTAGAAATCATTTATAGCAATAAACCATAAATCTAAATATCTGAAAAGCAATCTTATACGTGGGTCATGATAAAAAAAGAAGAAAATCTCATAGTTGCCAAGTATTTTATTCGTTAAATAAAGCGTTGATTAAAAGCTGTTGGTGCGAACCATCATATTATAAACTTCACGTTAAATTTATCTAAAGCTTAGTTAACGAATACTTTTATGTGGTACCCGTGCGAATGGCCCTTAGTGTTAACCCATGGTTAATGCGCTAGAGGGCAAATAAAGGCATTCAAAAGTTTACAGGCCTATGAGTCACAATTTGTTTTGAAAACTGGAACCAACATTTTCATAACACTACATGTCAACTGTAGCGCCTTGGAAACACTACATAGTGACTCCAACTCATAATATATTGATAGTGGGAGGCAGGATTTAAGTGCACTCTATCTATCTACTTGACGACCTCGGTTTCCAAGCATTAATATTTAATTTAATAGAGGGGGGGTAGCCGGGACTACTTCCCGGGGCCCGGGCTTAAATGGGGGCCCGGCAGCGCTGTAAGGGGGGCCCGACAACAGGTTTTTTTTGTTCTACATGAGAAATTGACATAAGATAAGAGAGGGAAGTTAAGTTTAAATTAAAATTAAATACAAGTAGAGGAAAACTTTTAGCCTAGAGAAGTATTTTTCGGTTTGTTTTTTTTTAGAAAAGAAGCAATTGGAGTAGGTAGTAGAAGAGGTACAGTTTTTGGTTAAAGATTTTTTGTCACGGGGCCCGATCTAGAGAATTGTCCTGGGGCCCGGCCTGGCTCTCGGCGGCCCTGCAAAAGAGACTTAACATAGCGAAGCAATCGCTTATTAAAGCCTCTTTAATTGATTAAGCAGAATCTAATAAACTACATATGGTCTACAGACACCATCATAGTTTTGGATTCAATCAATATTTTACATTTGACCCATTAATTTATTAATTTTCCAATTGGTCATTTTCTATATACATAATAAAATTAAATATATATTTATTATTTATTAAAAATACTTTACTACAACCAACTATATTATTATATTTTGACGATCAACCAATTCAAACATAATTAAAACAAATTAAAAAAATACTTATTAAATTAATTTTTAAAAAAGGGGGAAAGTATTGTAGCGCCTTGGAAGCACTACATACTAACTCCAACTCATAATATATTGATACATGTCACACCCACATATCAATATTACCTATTAAGACAGCTTAGTGGGAGGCAGGATTTAAGTGCACCCCATCTATCTACTTGACGACCACGGTTGCCAAGCATTAATATTTATTAAAAAAAGAAAAATGTCAATTATATAATTTTCTGTCATGACGGAATTGTTTATTTTATTATATTAATATATACCCTTTTACAAACCGCTATATTATTTACAAGATGGGATCACAAAGTTAAAAGATCCCATATCAACATATATTTTTTAAAGTGAACTATTCATACATACCTATGTATTAATTTTAAGTATTTTGAAAATATTTTTTGTGAAAGTAATGTTAACTCATTGTGCCAAATTAAGATTGTCCCTAAAGTAGTAGATGGTGTTTTAAATGTTATAACAATTATATAAATAGTTTTATTCTATTCTAATAAATAAAATTTGCTTGAATATTTAGTTACATTTTATTCATTTTGATTAGAAATTCATCAATTTTTTGTTTTAAAAAATCAGTAATAAAATTATTTTTTTCTAAAATACTTCGGAATTCATCTCTTCATGGTAATCTCCCATCTTTTTACCTTCAAAAACCAATAATGCATTTTCTACAAAACCTTCAGAATCAGCATGTAAAATAATAAGGTGTCTTCCCTTTCTTGTAAAGCTTTTCAGGAATTGCTACCTTTAATAGTCCTCAGTGTAGAACGATCCATAATTGTAGATTTTCAATACAATTGCTTACTGAAGAACTATTATTTACGAAATAAAGTAAAAAACTAAGTAATGGATGAGATATCAAATTATAAAATGTCAGAACTGTCAACAATATCAATTATTAGCTGATGTTCATGCTAAAAAGTAATGTGTGAAACTGACTGTAATCTGACCAATCAGGAGGCTACAGAATTGCCAACTTAAATTCAAATCGCACCTCTTAGTTTAAAAACAGAGTATAGTTCTCATTGCACATACTTTGATTTTCTTTTACTATACGGAGAATGGTCGCACTGCGCAGCTTTCTGAGTGCCTTTTAAAAGGAGATAGAAAACTCCGCCATTTTGAACCCTTATTACGTGTTGCCTACATCTTGGCGCAATATTTTTAATAGGTGCGTTTTAATCATCCGCTTCTGCTTCGGAATTGTCGGTTTTCTTGTTTTAATCTGACAGGTTAAAACGACTAAACCGACAATTCCGGAAGCAGAAGCGGATGATTAAAACGCACCTGATATTTTGCTTGCTGCTGTCAGTGTCAGTGAATATTATTTTTGAAGTCACAGTTTATTGCTAAAGAATCAGTTAGCTTACTTGGACCAGTTGAAAGTTCCAAAATAACATCCACTCCAGAGATACAAATTCAGGATACGCAGAAGACTGCTGTTTTATTATAGGCGGTTGTCAACTTAAATTCAAATCGCTCCTCTTAGTTTAAAAACAGAGTATAATAGTTCATTAACGGACGAACTAGGATATACTCCTCTAGTTTCACTTTTTGCACTAGTTGCATAAATAACTATTATTTCAATTGTAATCAAAATCTTAAATTACAAAATTGTGTTGCTATTTTTATTTACTTCCCACTGAATGTCTAAAGTCGAAAAATATATGTAATGTTATTTTAGTTTAGTTATTTAGGTAATATACAAATGTTTAAATCATTAAAATTTAACTTTTTAATCCAATAAATGTTTTTGTGTTGGGAAACTGCTTTAATTCTTATTTAAATAAGAGCCTACGCTACTGGTATATCGATCTGGAGCAACGGAGAAGGAATATTTTAAAGTGAGGCAGACGATGACTAGTTGATGACGCCCGTGGCTTTTTCTAAGTTGAATCGTACTCTACGCGTATTTTGAGACCCAGTCACGATTGGTGATTCGTACCATGAAAAGACCTTTGAAAAGGTCAGTGCGAAATAAAACGTATCGAGAACCAGTAAAACTAAATTTTTGGCGCAAAACGTTCTTATTTGTAAAATTAGAATAAAAAACCTGTGGTAGGAAAAAACCTGGATCATCCCTTGGATACCGGAATTACGTAGAGCTTTCACGTCACCCCTAGATGTAGTTTGGGTAAGTGATTTGGTCTCAATCGTTTTTCCTTAACTGTTTTTATTTTTTTTTTATTCATTTTTTAAACTATTACTTAATAGAACAATTTTGAAAGACATACAGTCTATTTTTCTCTGCCTACTGTTAGGCTATCAACTGTTCTTACTTGCGGAAACGTACATTTTTGTATCATAGTTCTTAGAAAGTCTAGATACCACCAAGGGTATGCTTGACCTTAGGTACGAAATACCTAATTTTATTAGAAATTTAATTCACAATCATAATCCAAAAATCGTGCAGATCTCTAACTTTAAGAAATACAAACTTTTTTATCATATATTCGGAAATCAATCTTCAACACTTGTATCATAACTATTTTATAATAATTTATATTTAGGAGTATTATGTATTATGAAAAATGGTCATACTTGTCTTCTGCTTGACCAATCGTCAAATTGATGACATCACTTGAGATATCGACTCTCTCGTCAAATGTTGAACAGGAACCCAATACGTAAGAATCATATACTGGTTTTGGAGGATAAATATCGGGCAATTCATAAGCCTAAAAAATATAAAATTTGTTATAAAAAAACGAAACAAAAATAATTGAAGTTTTCTCACCAATTCCATTACGACACCAATATCAGTGTTCATGTAATCGAAACGATTAAAAATTTCCAATTCTTTCCTAGGAACTGGTAATTCATAGAACTTGAAGTGAGTACTGCAAGTTATTACATTTTGCCATATGAAATTTTGGACTGATTGAATTACGCAAGGAAAATTTTCTAAAGTGAAAGAAAATCGCTTCCAAAATGCTAAAATTTCAATGTTATTTAAGTTTCGAAACACATTGGAGGTACAAAGTTAGTTAAATGGGTGCTTTTGAGAATACCTCGGTTGAATCGATCATTAGATCTCTCAAACACAGAGGAATCGAGGACACATGGGTGTCCTGGATCGAATCTATGTTAAGGGAGAAAACTATACACACAACCCTTATGGGAGAGACAATTGCGGCACGGGTAGCGAGAGGATGTCCACAGGGTGGAGTGCTGTCTCTACTCCTGTGGAACCTTGTAGTGGACGAGCTGCTTAGGGCTCTCAAAGATAAGGGACATAGAACCCTGGGATATGCCGATGATCTAGTGATCATGGCACAGGGAAAATACAATACTATAGTAAGAGATCGAATGCAAGAGGCTCTAAATATAGTAACAAAATGGACAGAGCCCAAAAAAATCTGACATAATTGCATTCACCCGCAGGAGGAAATTGGAGGGACTAGGGCCTCTAAACCTAAGAGATGCAAGCATCCAGCTTAAGGGGGAGGTAAAATATCTCGGGGTTATTATTGACGCGAGACTTACCTGGAACCAGCATCTAGAAAGAACCACAAGGAGAGCGGAAACCTCGTTAATGATGGCAAGGCGATCCTTTGGAAAAAAAAAATGGGGGTTAAAACCAGACATGGTATATTGGCTTTATAACATGGTGGTGAGACCGATAATAACATACGCAGCTTTGGTGTGGTGGCCAAAGACACAGCAAAGGAAAGTAATAACGAGGCTAAGCAAGGTACAAAGACTTGCCTGCCTCGGAATAACGGGGACAATGAAAACAACCCCAACTGCTGCAATGGAAGCACTAATAGGACTCCCACCTCTTCACTATGTGATACAAGGGGAGGCAAGATTGGGTGCTTACAAATTAGGGAATACACTGGGAAATCTTGACATTAGGCCAGATCACATGAGTATCTCAAGGTTAGTGACAGGAGACGTGCTAGACATGAGATCAGACCACATAACCAAGAGGTACTCTTTTAATACTCCATTTGAGGTTTTAATACAGGAAAGAGCGGAGATCACCATAAGGGAGCCCAATGCCCAACGACAGGAACAAACCTGGTATACAGACGGGTCTAAGACTGGGGAAGGAGTATTCTCCAAAACCCCTGATACTAACCATAGCTATGCTATAGGAATACATTCCTCGGTATTTCAGACCGAGGTATACTCAATTTTGCAATGTGCAAAAACCAACAATGAAAGAGCTGTCGAAAATCAGCATATTGAAATAATGTCAGACAGCCAAGCGGCACTTAAGGCCATATCGAGTCAGAAAGTTACGTCGAGGCTGGTATGGGAATGCATCGAAGAACTAAGAACACTGGCAGACCGAAATAGAGTAAAACTATTTTGGGTGCAGGTCACCAAGGGATCGAAGGCAACGAAGGTTGACGAACGTGCAAAAAGAGGGTCAACTATTGGGGAAACACCCCAAAACAGGCACATGGAAAGGCCTTCATAGGCAGACCATGCCCCAAAAGAACTAGAGAACTACTCTCAATGAATAGGAACCAGTTGAAAGTGATAACAGGGTTCATGATTGGGCACGCCCCAGTAAAGGGACACTTGAACAAAATTGGCATGTACAATGGGGAACTCATGTGCCGACTATGTCACAAGAAACCAGAAACGGCCAAACACATACTGTGCGAATGCGAAGCTCTAGATCGCAAAAGACAGGCTATTTTTGGATAACCCCAGGTTGATCCAACAACGTATAGAACCCGCTCACCCAAGGATCTGTACAAACTTGTACAAGGTACAAAGGTGACAGAGTGGGTGCTATGAACTAACATGGGGTAAAACACAATAAGCCAATAGGCTTCAGTGTTATTCGGAGATACATAGTCAGACGAGCACAGGAGAAAGAAAAAAAAATGGTAAAAAAGTAGTGTTAAGGATTCAAACAGAGTTATATGTACAGAATTAGCGTAGTAAATATTATTTTATCTTTAGCTTATTCAGCACTTTAAAACTTATAAATATATGTAACTTGTTTATTTCGTTATTCTAGCGTTGTAGTTCAGGAATTTTTTTAAAAAACAGTTTTTCTTTCAAAAAAACATAATTGGCGCAGTCAGTAGGATTCGCGGGGCTACGAAAAACACAATTAACGTTCGCATCGTAACAGCGATTTTTCGATAGACTTTGGCCGTTTTAACGCCTTCAGTGCGAATTGAACATTCCTGTGGGCTACGACAATTCCATCGAGGAATAAGCTTCAGTGAAGAAGTCAAATGAATCCGAGAAAAGGATATATGACAGAATTTGATAAAATAATAGAAACTTTTAATAAGATTTCTTTAGAAGATAATAAAACAAATATGGCTCTACAAGTATCTAACATTAATTGGAGTTTCTTTAAATCCAAATTAAATAATATTAAACCTTACGACGGGGATAGTAATACTTTAAATAAATTTATCAGTAGATGTGATGCACTTTTTCAAAGTTATGTTGATCTCAATAATGATCAATTAAATGCTCATATTTTTTAATGCATCCAAGAAAAACTAATTGATAAAGCCGAATTAAATGTAGAAAACAGAACAGAGTTACAAACCTAGGATGATTTAAAAAATGCTCTTGTTTAATGTTTTTCAGACAGAAGAGATCTGGATTGCCTTGTGCAAGAATTAACCAGAAACTACTCTTATAAAAATAAACATTTAATAGATTTCGGTAGTCAAATACAATTACTAATGAGTACAATGATTCAACGAATCAGTAATGATGTCACATTATCAATGAATGATAAAATTTGTCAAACAAACCATCATAAAAAAAAGATTTAAATACATTTATTGCACGTTGTCCACTAATTTCTTAAACATGAGACAACAAACTAATCAAAAGTTTTATCCTTTTACATATCAAAATAATAACTCTAGATTTTATCCTAATAATAATTATAATTATCCGAGATATAATAATAATAATGCTAATCAACAAAACCTATATTTCCATAAAACAATATTTTCCTGACACAATTTATCTCGCAAATATAACATTAAAACATCGCTTGGGAGTAAACAGATCCGATATCAGGCAGATATCCCAGCATTCGCAGAATTTAATTGCCAGAACGTGATTAATTTCATTGTATATAATTTTCACGATTTTTTCGATGGTTTTATTAATCTTATTGACCTGGTTAACATGAATTTAAATATAGATTTAATAAACAAGAAATTAATAGGCCCGTATGTTGAAATTCCTTTTAAATACAGACAACCAAATGATATAAATTTTTCGTTTTCCGTTAATGGTAGGGAATCTCTTTTAAAAAAATTACCTGTTAGTATACAGGATGGAGATATAATTATTAAAGAAACATATTTTGGAAACATTTATTTACCTTGAATGATAACAACCGCAAAAAACGGATTTGCTTTAGTAGAAGTTCAAAATAATACAGATAAAAGTATTTCTATTAAATTAAATAGTTCAATTTTAACTAAACAATTCCAAAATTCTGAACACAAACTATATAAATCTGAATGTTTTAAAAATAAATTTGACAAAACTAAAAATTCAAAAAGTAAAACTGATATTTCAAAATTAATTAGAACGAGTCATATGAACTCTGAAGAAAAAAATAAAATAACGAAATCCGTAGAAGATATTTGTCAAGAAACAAACCTATATAATCTTTTTGAATTGGAAATTACTACTACTAATAATAATAATAATAATAATAATAATAATAATAATAATAATAATAATAATAATAATAATAATTTACAAGTCGATACTAATTCACATAAAAATAATTTAATAGATGATGTATCATCTAAAAATATAATAGACGATTTTGATGATGAAAAACTTCACAAAACAGATCCATATAATAAAAAAGAACGTTCATTGTTGCATAATAATATTAAAATAAATACAGCAAATATTTGTTATAAAAAAGATAAATTTTTATCAACAAATAATAGTATTAAAACCAAAATGAAAAAACCTGAAACCTACAAATGTTATAGAAAATGAATAAAATTTAAAAACTCGGATAGAAAAAGAGTAAGTTCCAAAAACTGAACATTAATAATTTAGTTTTGATAGAAATAAACATAATTTTATTTAATTTATGTTCCTGAACGTTGTTTAAACCCTTATAAAAATCAAATTTTTATTACAGTTGGAGAATCAATAAATAATCAAGTAAGAATAGAAAAGATTTTTGAAAACTCTAGAATATACGTAACCTTATCTAAAATTAATTTAGAACACCAAATTATTAATTTTGTTGAAAATTATATTGAACCAAAAATATATGCTTTATATTTTAAAAATCAAAATTTACCTGAAACATTTATAACTACAGTGCAAAATAATTTTAAACATTGTGCATTTAAATTTATACATTGTACAAAATTCCTAACAGACTTTTCAACAACTGATGAAAAAAAATCTGATGTGTCCAACACATGACTTTGAGATTTTGGAAAACGAGCTTTACGGAGTCCATTTTTAACTTTCATATATACCTATATATTTTTCTTGCACACAAATTAAAAAATCTGATGTGTCCAACACATGACTTTCCTATCTAGTTATTATAGGCTTTTTCCGGTTATTTTGTACAACCTATTACAGCATCTCTATAAATGTTTAGAGGATAAACTAAATATATACATTGTCCACATACATCTACCTCGAAACATTTTTCTATTGATATTCATGGAAAACGAAAATACTGAAAAATTTAAATTTCCTACAATTTTTTCATTACGGTCCATTTTAGAAAAATCATGCATAGACAAAAATTATAGAGATCGATATCGCAAACAACTTTTATTTTAAAAACTTTCATAAAAATCAGAATTTTGCACATTTTGTCAAATTTCTCGAATACGGACCATTTCAGGAAATTTTTACATAAAACAAAAATTATAGATAATAATATTAGAAGTAACTTTTATTTGAAGTTTTTTTCTCCAAACATTAATAACAGATATATTCCATAAAATATAAAAGTGGCCTCCCATAAAGTACCCCCCCCCCCAGATGTTCCGACTATGTCCAAAATCTAATCATTTCACGTCAGGCCGAAATAAACCTTAAGTTTAAAATTTAATGTTTTTTTTCTTTATCCGTTTTTGAGTTTTCTTCAAAATTCGAAATTTACACATTTTCTCAAATATCTCGAATACGGTCCATTTTAGAGAAATTATGTATAGAATAAAAATTATAGAGAATTATATTACAAACAACTTTTATTTGAACAATTTTTATAAAAAATTATTTTTTTTACATTTTGTCAAATTTCTCGAATACGGACCATTTTAGGAAAATTTTGTATAGATCAAAAATTATAGATAATTATATTAGAAGTAACTTTTATTTGAAGAATTTTCTTCTCCTAACGTAAATAACAGATATATTCCATAAAATATAAAAATGACAACCAATAAAGTATCCCCCCAGATGTTCCGACTCTGCCCAAAATCTAATCAGCTCATTGGACGCTAAAACAAAGCTTAAGTTTAAAATTTGGTGTTTTTCTGTGTATCGGTTCATGAGTTATGCGTTATACAGACACACACACACACACACACACACACACACACACGCACGCACGCACGCGCGCACGCACGCACGCACGCACGCACGCACACACACACACACACAGACACAGACATCATCGCGAAAATAGTCAAAACGGATTCAGGGGACCTCAAAACGTAAAAATCCGTCGTAGTGGCACTGAATTTAAAAATTATGATTTAGAAGATTTTTGTAAATTACATTATATTGCTAAAAGTAGCAATTCAAATTCACCTGTAGAACGTTTCTATTCAAGCGTAATTGAACATTTTAGATGTCTTAAAGAAGAAAATAATGATCTAACCTCTAATCAATTAATAAAACATGCAATATTAGCTTAATAAATTCCATACATTCCGTAACAAAATTCACTCCTTATCAAATAATTAAAGGACATTAATAATGAAGATCCTTTCGATTTAAATGATCACCTTATAATTTCAAATTACGTACAAAATCATAAACAAATTAGTAAAAAATTATAGGAAGACAAAAAAGATAAAAATGAAACAATTAAACAAAAAGTAATAGAAAATGGAAATGAAAATCGATCAGAACCAATTAATTATGAAGAACCAAGCACTGCATATATAAAGACTAAATTAAGAAATAAAGCTTCTCTAGTTTACTATGCATACCCCCTCATGTTTCAACGATGTTTGAAAAAAGTTCATACTACTGTGGAATAAGGATATTCAATCATCTACCTACCTCTCTAAAACAAATTAATAGTCTGAGCTCATTTAAATGCAAATTAAAAAGCTATTTATCCCAAAAATGTCCCTATAACATTCATGAATTTCTCCTGTAGTTTTTGTAATACAAGGTACAGCCTATGTCATATGGGTGTTTTCAAGGATATCAGTCCTAATTTTAATTTTGTGTATTTATTGTTAAATTGTATATTTAAATATGTTTTGTAAATGTATACTATTGTACATCTTTACATGTAAATGACATCCTATATCATGTACATGATCTAAAAGGATGAATAAAGTATTATTATTATTATTATTATTATTATTATTATTATTAATATTAATTGAACATAATTATGTACTTTTGTAAAGTATAACTCAACCTTAAAATCATTATACACTTTATTGAATTTGTTAGACATTGTAAATATAGATTTTATAAACACATTTGTTCTTGAAAATGGTAAATAAAAACCTAATTCATTTATTTTCTTGAATTAAACCTTGTTGTATTGAAATTAAGTTGTAAGAAAAGTTAAGGGGATTCAATAAGGCTGTGCACCAACTTATAAACAAATATACAGAAATAATTCTTCGTTAAGTAATAGCAGATCCAAATCTTTTGAGCATTATACTATTGTATGTACCCTGGGGAGGGTAAACTCCTGTTTTGTATATTAAATAATTTAAAGAACTGCTGCTGAACATTTTCAATAGGTTGGATGTAGTTTACGTAAATAGGTGACCAAACTAGACAAGCATATTCAAAGCAGGATCTCACCAACGCATTAAACAATATACCTAATATAACTTTATTTATTTCTAAATTCATTGCAATTTCTGAATATCATGACACGAATTAAGATATTTATAACCTCGGCATCTGTCCCCTATGAAAAGTTTTAATAGAAAATACATTTACAGTGTAAAATGAGAATTGTACTGTTAATAAGAATAAATTGAATCTTACCTTCTATTGTAATTCCATCCAATCCCTCTAAACTAATTTCATCTAAAATAATAAAATAAAAGTCTGTATTTATTAAATTTAAATAACTATTTTTAAGTTCATCACTAAACAATAAATCAAGATCGACTTCATTATGTTTCAGAACAATATCTTTCGATTTTGGCAATTTTCCTACATAAACATTATTAATATTAAATTCGTTATTTATTTCTGTGCTCGAATGGTGTGTTTTATTAGGAAGTTCATTCTTTGAAATCTTTTCCTTTGGTTCGCTTAAATCGGTGGAAGATTTTCTTTTTCGTTTAGATACCAGTCTTTCTGATTTGGTTTTATCTTTTCTAATGCGTTTTATAATTCGCTGGTTTACATCTTGAAATCTTGTTTGCAATCTTTTGCCCATTTTTAATACTATTTTATATTTTATAAATCTTTATCTACGTTATTAAATATTTTCAAGTTTCAAGTATATTTTTTAAGGTTAGGTTTGATTTTTGATTTCTTCTTCTGTTACTTCTTTTATGGCCATCGGACAATAGGCATTCCAGCGACCTGTTAAAATGCTTCCCGGGGGGCTATTTTCAAACTCGAGAGAATTCATTTCTCTCAAGAGAAATGTCATACGTCAACGTAAAACCGTATTTTTAGGGCTCTTAGGGCCAGTGTGAACTCACTGACTGTTTCTCTCGGTTTATTTAGAGATAATTAAAATCTTCCTAAGAATTTTAATCCTCGATGCCTTTAAAAACAACATTTCCACATTGACGTATGACATTTCTGATGAGAATCTTGAGAGAAATGAGTGCTCCCATACTTTGAAAATAGCCCCCCAGTGGGCCTTGGAATGTTGTCGACTTTAACAGGGCCAATGATATAGTTATATAGATTGCTTAAAGCGAATCACTTTACGTGTCTTTTTATCCAACTGTTGCAGCAACGTTGGCATCGGTGCGGTATGTCAACTGTTATTTATTTCAACGGTCAACCCGGGGACCTATTTTCAAACCGTGTGAGTACTCATTTCTCTCAAGATTCTCATCAGAAATGTCATACGTCAATGTGAAAACGCTGTTTTTAAAGGCCTCGAGGATTAAAATTCTTAGGAGGATATTAATTATCTCTAAATAAACCGTGAGAAACAATCAGTGAGTTTACACTGGCCATTAGGACCCTAAAAATACTGTTTTACGTTGACGTATGACATTTCTCTCGAGAGAAATGAATTCTCTCGACTTTGAAAATAGCACCCCAGAATCCAACACAAAACCACAGCTTATACAATACAGCTAAAACACTCTCTTGGCGGCAACGGTTTGCGTCGATTTCGTCGCGCATCGCTTAAGCTCCGCCTTCGAAGGGAAAAGACGGTTTTGGCGTTCAGAAGCGTATTTAGGAAAGGTGTTGAGTCGTGCGTATAATTTCGTTGATTGTATAATTTCGTGGAGCCTATAATTTCGTTGATTGTATAATTTCGGAGCCCATAATTTCGTTGATTTTGTTTGAGTTAAAGGTACTGTTATTATTTTGGTGACTCTTTAGCTGTGAGTAGAATGAGTGAAAAAAAAAGACATTCTGTTTGTGCAGTCAAAACCTGTTTTAATAAGGGTTATACCTGCAAGAAAACATTCTTTAGTTTTCCCAAGGACCCAAACCGATAAGTACCACATTATAAGAAATTTTCATTGTTAAAAATATAATTTATACAGGGTATCCCATTAGTGCGTTATTGTTCATTATTTTGTTGTAGACACGCAAGAAAGTTTTAAATAAAAGTTATATGGATTTGAAAAATACCTACATATTTTAAAAATATCTTTGGATATACAGAGTGTCACGTTTTTGCCTGGCAAATTAAAATGTATGTTTTTTAAATGAAACACCTTGTATTTTATTTTACGATAAAATTATTAACACCCTAAATTATTGTAAAGACGAATTGATACAGAAAAATTTTATCAGGTATGTGTGTGGTTACCTTTTAATAAAAACCTTGCGGATCCACTCCTCTGCGAAACCTGTCTTAAATATAACGAAGATCACGTCGAATTAGATGATTTTTCTTTTCATTGCTTTTTAAAGGCATATGATAACGCCAATCCAGATACATTTGGAAATCTGTAACTGTCAAATGATGAATTTGTAGAACTAATATTCAATATTGAAAAGATATTTCAAAATAATTTTGAAGAATTGGCTACAAAAAATAACATTTGTACCACACTTTTAGAATTAATTAACCCAATACCCTTTAGTCATCCATGCTAACGTTTTCCAAAAGAATAACTTATTTTATTGTATGTTTAATCTCAATAACTAAAAAATATACTGACAATTAGTTTGACAGAATTGTCATTTATTTAAAATTTTAAAAATAATAGCAGTCGGTTGATCAAAATATGAACGGTGATTGGCGAATTTATTTTTTTTTGCAGTGTTCTCACTGCCTAGAATGGATATGAAATATATTCGTACAATTGAAGACAATAGCATACTTTTTCGTTTTGTAATCTGTGCATGGATATTAGCCAATCTACGCACATACTACAAAACGAAAAAGTATGTTATTGCGTTCAACTACGAATATATTTCATATCCATTTTAGGTAGTGAGAACACTTTAACAAAATTAAATCTACAAATCACAGTTCATATTTTGGTCACCCAACTCCTATTATTTAAAATTTTTTAAATAAGTGACAATTCTGTTAAACTAATTGTCAATATATATTTTAGTTATTGATATTAAATATACATTAAAATGTTTGTGTAGACTCGATAAATAATAGCATTTTTGTTTTTATTGTGTCCACATTTAAAAAAAATAAATTTTAATCAAACTACATGATACTAATTTAATTACGAGTATTAAAACTAAAGTCCTGAAAGTTTCGGTGAAGATGAGGATAGAGCATCTACCTTCCACGCGAAAAGCCCGGGATCGAATCTAGGCCGAGGACTAATTAATTTTTCATGTTTATTTTATTTTATAAATTAGTAAACTTCGTAAATTATTTTAAAATTAGTTATTTTGTCTAAATAACCTAAAATAATTTTTTAAATTTGTAGATTTTCGTTAGTGGGTCGTAGAAAAAATATACTGACCATATCGAGTGGATTTTTCATATCACAATCAGAAGATTGAGTACTCCGCCTACGACGTCGTGCTCAAACTTCGTCTTTGTGTGATATTGCTATCATATCCACCCTTGTTGAACAAACTATAATTTATTTGTTTTCTTGGTTTAAACTAAAACTTAAGTTTTACATCAGAAATAGGAACTAAATTAATTTACTTCTCAAGTTTTCTTGTAAAAATCGATATTACTTTCTCCAAGTACAAATTTAGTACCTACCTAAAATAAGTACTAATTATGTAATATCGTGTAATATTGTAATTCAAATTTCACATTACTATAAGTTTCAAAATTCCCTACTTCGGTATGGTCAGATAAAAATTGAATATATTATATTAATAAAAACTGTCAAAGTATTACTTCTACAAATCTGTATTTCAATTAATAAGAATACATCTAAATATAACCAATATTGTTAAAATAAAAACACAAATTCTTTATAATTCCAAAATACCATAGAGTTCCCAGACCTCAGTCGAAGCATTCGTTTATCTAGGTATAAACCCTTTGCGCGAAGAGTAACACTTGCCAGAGACACGGGGTACCACTTGATTTGCATCCACGATTCTTTAACAATTGAAGCCCTTGGTGTAAAAAGGATCCAAGCCACAATTTGTCGTGAAGTGACTGTTTTAGCTCAAAACATTTGTTAACCAGGATTTTACTAGCCACATACAAATTATTTTACCTCTAATCCGAAATAATGTTTCTAATTATATTTGACAGATTTAAAACAAATTAAAAATTTAATTTCCCAAAACTTACTTAATATGGCATGTAACCAACCTTATTACGCCAAGGTTTTCAATTTTTTCAATAATAAAAAAATTATTTAATCCGGGCCCGACTTTTCCCTCGAATCTAACAGAGATAGCACCATTCCGTCTTGCTTGGTTCTCGACCGCCAGATCAAAGACGCCGACACGGAGTTGTGGAGCTGGGCTGGAACTCTGTGTCATGTAGAATTCTACTTATCGCTTTCTACAATGGAATCGATTACTTTCTTTTGTGATAAATACGTTATCAACCGCACGGGAAATATCGCAATGTGGTTTCTTATGAAACTAGTTATCCTGTAGTAAGTATATACTCGTTGGTTTTCCGCTATGTTACACAGAGTGCCACAAAAGAATCTATTGTAGAAAGTGATAAGTAGAATTCTACATGACACAGAGTTCCAGCCCTGTATTGTATAAGCTGTGACAAAACGTTCAAGGCCGCATCAGTGAAACAACGGTTGCAACAAACCGGTGGAAAAAATAACACACATTTTGCATATCGCCTCGCCTTGAAATTTTTAAAAAAGTGAATATATAGTTAGGTACGCGGAACGTCTATATTAAAAAAAAAACAATTAAGAGACAAGCAGTTTATTATCTTCAACAGGCTTGGTGTACCTGGAAATCTAATCAGTTGAAGCCAGTGGCGGTTTGCCCGTAAGGGCACTTAGGCACGTGCCCTAGTATAATAAACAAACAAAAAATAACTTGCATATTTTATATTTTCCTCAATGCCTATTATTATTTTATCTAATATTCAGCGCAAACCGCGTTGGCACGACACTGGACGACCGGGCGTTGACCGAAATTAAGTGGAAGATGGACACAGGGCACAGTAAATGTGTGCCTCTGTTGTTTTCTCTCTCATTATGATGCGAAAAACAAGGACAACGACAATATCGATTAGCAAGAGATGAACACATGCGATGGATTATACGTCACAAGCGAGGCGCTGTCCTTATCGCGACGTGCTGTACCCATGGCACTGATTACCTAGACCAGATACGAATGTAGGCATCGACATCTTTACTGGCTCCCTCACAAAGGCGATGCCGACTTCGGCTTAAGGTGCGCGTTTATTGGACCATGATAATAATAATTTATTTGTGATTACGAAAACGGAATAGTCAAGAAATAAAACTACAAAGAAAAATAACTTTTTTTTTATAAAGCAGTCAAAACTATGATGAAAAAAAATCAATAATATTTATAAATGGGACAAAATTTTAATTTTTCTTTTGGTTTTGTCTGACTTTTTCGAGGATTTCAAATCTCTGTTTGCATATTTAAGAGTATAAAAAATTCTGTCGCAAATTGTTGGCAAGGATGACCAAATTCTATTTTGCTCAACTCAAAAAGGTATGCGTTGGAAATTCCAGGCTTAGTTGACAAACTATCAAATAGAGATATAAATATTTTTTCTAATTTGAAATTATAAAAGAGAAATTTTTCGCTGGGAGATTTTAAATTGCCAAACACCTTTTCTTCAGAGTCGTATGCTTTAAAATGCTCCTACACGATAGAATTTTACATCGAAGTGTGTCAATACTATTTATGTTTATAAAGAGGATTTGATTAAATGTCTCGAAGAAATTATGAACACAGAATTCGATAAAAAAAAACTATTAATCAGACTAAAGGGTTGATAAATTTTACAGATTTTAGTTTCTGGTTGTGATTTCTAATTAATTTAAAGTTTATTTATTTAAAAACACACTATTTACAATTTATTTCAGACGTACTATTTAGTTTATATAATACTTAGACACTAACAAACAATTGTAATTTATTTCTTACACTTTAACTTTTCAATACAATGTTCTATATTAAACTAAACTCGGCGCTGATACGTCGGCTATTTATATTAGTCCAAATCCGCTACTGGAAAATGCTAGAGGCTCCAGCTGTTTCTAGGGCGTCAGCGGCAGGCATTTAGTCGTTTCTTGTATATTCGAGACGCGGTCCGGCTGTTTCCACACGTCAGCGTTGCTTCGATCACGAGTCGGTTGCGTGTGTACACAGGGTCGGATCAGGAATTCATGACATGGTTATTTTTCTTCAGCAAAATAATGCCAAATTGCGATATACTTTTTGATCAACTGCAGAGTAGACAGCTCGATGCTCTCAAGGTTAAGATAAACATATCAAATTTTGCAGCAGCTATTCAAAATATTAGAAATAATATAGACACGCTAATTCATGAAGAATGGAAATCACAAGACCCACAAGAACTAAACTTAAACGACAACACCCAATCAGGTCCAAGTACAAGCAAGAAGAGACGGTTTGTTGAAAAGAAGAACCCCATTCCTAATTTAAAGATATGTAAGGAAATTTGTGATACAATAGTAGTGCAGGTAAATGAACGTTTTAGTTTTACTACCCACCTAATAATTGCAAGTTTATTTGATAGTGAAAAATTTAAAGACTACCGAGGTTGTTTTCCAAATGAGGACGTTAAAACTGTGCGTAGTTTATTTCCAAACGTAAACAGCTTAAAATTCAAAAACTGTCCATACTTTACACCCGAGATGACTTTGTGCAACACAATGGGGCCGTACCGTTATTACAAATGTTTTTGAGAACAATTTGTCAATTACATTTTCGGAATCTGTGGAGCTGCTAACTAATCTGTGAAGGTACAATTCGCATGACCACAGTGTAGAGTGAAAGATGTTTTTCGACTTCGACACTAAAACGTATTAAAACATTTTTAAGGAACACTATGTGCCAAGATAGATTGTGCGCGTTAGCCATGTTATCCATCGAAAAAAAAACTTATTCGGTCCATTCCAAATTTTAATAATCTGGTCATCGATCACTTCGCTAGCCAAAAATCCAGAAGAATGGACTTCAACTATAAGAAATAGTATACAACTGCAGCGGTACCTAGCAGTTATTGTTCAATTTTGTAATATTTAATTTGTTTTGAAATATATTTAATTTTCATTAAGCGAAGAACTTGTTTTCCTAAGGGAAAAACGAATCCCGGGATTCCTTTCCAGTGTGTGCCCCACTGCCGCTAGTGCCCACGAGCCGCCATTGGTTGAAGCATAAACCAAGAAAAAAGTTGATAAGAAGCACGGATGATTCCTCGAATATATAGCAGGATGTTGCTAAAAAACATAAGTTGTTTTTCGTAAAAAGTTCTTCATAACTTGAAAATCCATTTG
>OV651827.1:17575914-17595914 GCA_927349885.1 Psylliodes chrysocephalus
CAACTTAATTTCAATACAACAAGGTTTAATTCAAGAAAATAAATGAATTAGGTTTTTATTTACCATTTTCAAGAACAAATGTGTTTATAAAATCTATATTTACAATGTCTAACAAATTCAATAAAGTGTATAATGATTTTAAGGTTGAGTTATACTTTACAAAAGTACATAATTATGTTCAAATAATATTAATAATAATAATAATAATACTTTATTCATCCTTTTAGATCATGTACATGATATAGGATGTCATTTACATGTAAAGATGTACAATAGTATACATTTACAAAACATATTTAAATATACAATTTAACAATAAATACACAAAATTAAAATTAGGACTGATATCCTTGAAAACACCCATATGACATAGGCTGTACCTTGTATTACAAAAACTACAGGAGAAATTCATGAATGTTATAGGGACATTTTTGGGATAAATAGCTTTTTAATTTGCATTTAAATGAGCTCAGACTATTAATTTGTTTTAGAGAGGTAGGTAGATGATTGAATATCCTTATTCCACAGTAGTATGAACTTTTTTCAAACATCGTTGAAACATGAGGGGGTATGCATAGTAAACTAGAGAAGCTTTATTTCTTAATTTAGTCTTTATATATGCAGTGCTTGGTTCCTCATAATTAATTGGTTCTGATCGATTTTCATTTCTATTTTCTATTACTTTTTGTTCAATTGTTTTCCTATAATTTTTTACTAATTTGTTTATGATTTTGTACGTAATTTGAAATTATAAGGTGATCATTTAAATCGAAAGGATCTTCATTATTAATGTCCTTTAATTATTTGATAAGGAGTGAATTTTGTTACGGAATGTATGGAATTTATTAAGCTAATATTGCATGTTTTATTAATTGATTAGAGGTTAGATCATTATTTTCTTCTTTAAGACATCTAAAATGTTCAATTACGCTTGAATAGAAACGTTCTACAGGTGAATTTGAATTGCTACTTTTAGCAATATAATGTAATTTACAAAAATCTTCTAAATCATAATTTTTAAATTCAGTGCCACTATCTGTTGTAATTTTTTGAGGTAATCCATGATGGGTTACAAAAATAAATTATCTACTACATTTATTCCTGTTATACTTTTCATAGGATATACTTACCTGACCATATCTTGACAATAAATCAATAATAGTTAAATATGATTGATTAGAAATTTTAAATACGTCAATATGTATATGTTCAAATGGTTTTGTGGCTGTAGGCGTTAAATTAAATTTTACTATAGGTGGATTTCTATCATATTTATTTTTCTGACAAGTTTCGCAATTATTTATGTAATATTTAATACCTACCATCATTTTTGGCCAATAATATCTAAAACTTAAGGAGGTATTTACTTCATTAATGCCTCTATGTCCTGATTTATAAATATGGTAATATTCGATTTTAGTTTTTTTTTCATCAGTTGTTGAAATGTCTGTTAGGAATTATGTACAACGTATAAATTTAAATGCGCAATGTTTAAAATTATTTTGCACTGTAGTTATAAATGTTTCAGGTAAATTTTGATTTTTAAAATATAATATATATTTTTGGATCAATATAATTTTTAACACATATAATAATTTGTTCTAAATTAATTTTAGATAAGGTTACGTATATTCTATAGTTTTCAAAAATCTTTTCTATTCTTATTTGATTATTTATTGATTCTCAAACTGTAATAAAAATTTGATTTTTATAAGAGTTTAAACAACGTTCAGGAACATAGATTAAATAAAATTATGTTTATTTCTATCAAAACTAAATTATTAATGTTCAGTTTTTGGAACTTACTTTTTCTATCCGAGTTTATAAAGTTTTTAAATTTTATTCATTTTCTATAACATTTGTAGGTTTCAGGTTTTTTCATTTTGGTTTTAATACTATTATTTGTTGATGAAAATTTATTTTTTTTATTACAAATATTTGCTGTATTTATTTTAATATTATTATGCAACAATGAACATTCTTTTTTATTATATGGATCTATTTTGTGAAGTTTTCCATCATCAAGATCATCTATTATATTTTTAGATGATACATCATCTATTAAATTATTTTTATGTGAATTTATATCATTTGGTTGTCTGTATTTAAAAGGAATTTCAATATACGGGCCTATTAATTTCTTGTTTATTAAAACTATATTTAAATTCATGTTAACTAGCTCAGTAAGACCAATAACACCATCGAAAAAATCGTTAAAATCATATACAATGAAATTAATCACGTTCTGGCAATTAAATTCTGCGAATGCTATATCTGCCTGATATCGGATCTGTTTACTCCCAAGCGATGTTTTAATGTTATATTTGCGAGGTAAATTGTGTCAGGAAAATATTGTTTTAAAATGAATGGTCTGATTATTGATTTGGAACTGGCAGTATCAATAAGAAGTTTTATTGGCGGCTTTTTAATATCTACATATGGCAGTGGATTATTTGCACTATAATTATTCATTTCTACTATGTAATTAGAATAGAATATACTTTATTTGCTTAAATAAACTCACAGCAGTTTTTAGCATCGTCAAATATCAGAAAACAATAAATTTTATATATACATTACATTTTATATTTATATAGAAAACAATTTGGTGACGTCAACTTGACATTTTAGTTAGGAAATTTTTCGTGTTGCAAAATTACTTAAATCAGCCTCATAAAATTCTTTGATTGAATAAACTACTAGATAAAATAATAATTCCTTGATCTTTTTTTTGAATTTATATTCATTAAAAAGCTTAAACTGTGGGGAAAGTTTATTATATAGTTTAATAGAGTTGCATATAAAGCTTTTATCAGTTAATGTTAGTCGGTGTTGTGGTAATAACAATTGTTCTCTTGACCGAGTGTTGTGCTCATGGGTATCTCCTAGTAGTATAGGATTTATTTTATTTGTTTTTACATATAATCAACATTCTAATATATAAAGAGATGGGAGTGTCAATATTTTTTGTTCCTTGAATAATGGCCTACATGACTCTAGATGAGGCCTTTTTGTTATTGCACGTACTGCCGCTTTTTGTAATATGAATATTTTTTGCCAGTCTACAGAATTTCCCCTTAGCAGTATCCCATATGACAGGTGGCTATGAAAAAGACCCTTATAGGCCGTTCTACAGACTTCGTTTGTAGTGTACCATGATAATTTTCTGATTAAAAACAGCGGGCTAGATAGTTTTTTTGATAGACTCTATATATGCTGTTTCCAATCAAGTTTATTATCTAATGTTAAACCTAAGAATTTTGTTGATTTAGTTTGCTGAGGTATATCTCTGAGTGTAAACAACATTTTGACTGTTTTGTCAGTATTCAGTAAAAGATTATTACTAGAGAACCATAAGTTAGACAAGAGCTCCAGCATCAAGAGTTTCTAGCTCGTCTTTGTCCTTGTTACAGTGATAATAAGTAGTGTCGTCTGCATACTGAACGGAAAAAGTAGGCTTCAGATAGTAAGGTAGGTCATTCCCGTATAGTATAAAGACGGTTGGCCCAAGAATTGAGCCTTGGGGGTACTCCAGCATGAACTTTTTGAGTTTCTGAAGTATTGTTTCCAATTTGTACAAATTGACAACGGTCATTTAAGTACTGGGACAGGAGATCAAGACCTTTACCTATTATACCATAGTATGGGAGTTTATCCAATAGTTTGCTGTGGCTAACACAATCAAATGTCTTTGAGAGGTCACAGAAACTTGCTGAAAGCATCTGTGTATCCTCAAAAGCACTGACAATATCAGTCACCAGCTTTGTGATAGCATTTATTGTTGAGGACTTCTTTTTAAAACCAAATTGTTGGTCACTCAGAAGATTAAATTTGTTAAGGTATGCAAAAAGTCTATTGTTAAAGGCTTTTTCAATAGGCTTTGATAGTATAGGTACTATTGATATAGGCCTGCAGTTTTCTGGAAGGTTTTCATTTCCTTTTTTTTTTGTATATAGGAGAAACTTTTGAAGTCTTTAAATCCTGAGGAAATGTGCCGTCAGTAAAACATTTATTTATAATCACGATGAGTGGATCATATATACCGTCTGCTAATAATTTAAGAATTTTATTGCTAATACCAAACACATCCAATGTTGTGCTATTGGATAATTCATTAACAATATCTTTTAATTCCTCCCTATTTACCGGATATAGAAAAAGAGTATTGTTATTCCAAACATGCTTTTTCAGTGAGTCTAAGGGCTCCCTATTTGAGATAGGTGCCTGTAACAAATTTGTGATATTATTAGAGACATTGAGGTAAAAATTATTAAGATCACTAGGGTTAAGTTTAGTGTTATTTGAATTTTTTATCTTTTTTATTTGGTTTTATGAGTTGCCATATACTTCTGGACCTATTCTTGGATGAATTAATTTTATTTGTGAAATAGTTTTGTTTTTGTTCCCGAATTTTATTTTTATATGTAAGTTTTAGATTTTTAATTTCTAATTCTAAATTATCATCTTATCACTTTTGTTAGTTGGTGTAAATCGTTTAGCTGTTGTCTAATAAGTTTTAGTTCATAATTATACCATTTTTATTTTTATTTCGTGTATGAACGTTTTTGGTTTTTATTGGTAAATATTCTTCAACGGCATGTCCGAATGTTTCTAGAAATATATGGCACATATTATCTACACTATCTGAATCTGTAAGTAAAGTCCAGTCATGGTTTTTTAAGTAATCAATGCAGTCGTTTATTCTTGTTTCGTTTAGTGGTCTAAATTTTATGGTGCTGGTCTGATTATCTAAGCAATGATTTTGAGGTAAGTTAATCGTTTTTATGATATATTTATGATGTGAAAGGTAAAAATCTTCAAGATCTATTTTACAATCCGCTGGAGGGATGTTTGCTAAACAATTATCTAAACAAGATTTTGATTTTTTTTGTAATTCTGGTAGGTTCCGACACTAAATAGTTAAAATTATAAGATCTCAGTAAGTTAATGAAATCATTTTTTAAGTTACTATCAACTAAAATATCAATATTGAAGTCACCTAAGATAAAAACATTTTTTTGACAATACACATGTTTAAGAACTTGGGTTAAAATTTCAAAAAACAGATTTACATTACCTGAAGGGCATCTATACATACATATAATAGTAATATTTAAATTTAAAATTTTGATTCCTGTAAACTCGCAGTGAGAGTTAACTGATAAGTTATTTATTGGCAGTAGCTTTACTTTAAGTTCATTTTTGATGTAGATTAACACGCCTCCATGTTCACTTTGAGACCTACAATGGTAGCTTCCCAGATATAAACCTAGCTGGAAATGATTGATATTTGTCTCTGTTAACCAAGGTTCTGCTAAGCAAACTACGTTAGGTTTCTCCTCAAAGTCATTAAGGATTAACTGTAATTCATCCAATTTGTTTTGTAGACTTCTTATGTTGTGGAAATAAGTAATTAGCTTTTCATTTTTAGCTTCTAAGTTAGGTGGAGAGTTTTTTAAAAATCCTTACTACGATTTTGATAATGGTTGTACTTTTTGAAGTAAAATCTCTTGTAGGCAACTGATTTAGGCCAGGTAGATGGTTTGTATATCTCATCTTTCAAGTTGAAATCAAAGCCCAGCATAAAACATTTATTTTGGGATTCCTCAGTTGGTAGTTCCTTAATTGTTATATTGGAGTTTTTGAAAACATCTTGGTTATCTAGATACTGTTTTATTTTATTAGATGTTACATGACTCTGTACTCTGTAAAGGTATATCCAGGCCTTTTTGTCCACTCCGAAATCATTATTTGCTTCATTTTCACCATAGGTTCTTTTTGTTTGTTCCTTGTTTTTATTTCTTTTATGTGTAACTTTTGTGTAATCATGATCATTTTCCTTCTCAGGTTTTGGTTGTTCATCTATAGAGTTATTTAGATTTATAATATCATTCATCAGATCTCGTTGTACCGTTACGGGGCTTTTAGTATTTTTTGATGGACTTGACAATGCTGTAGAAGATTTTTCCTGAAATCCTGGGTGAGTTGGCAACATTGCGGGTACCTGCCGTGAGGTGTTAACAGCTGATTGAATTTGATCTGATTTTGACCTCTTTGTTGTTTCGATTTCGATTTTTTTGTTGTGTTCCTTTTTTGTTTTAGTTGCTTTATGTTATCTTGGAGAAGGTCAATGTTTTGTTTTAACAGTGAATTATTTTCCAAAACTAAATTATATTTTTGTTCTTTTTCATTTGATATATATATTTTTTTTTATTATATCTCGGATAATTATAATTAGTATTAGGATAAAATCTAGAGTTATTATTTTGATATGTAAAAGGATAAAACTTTTGATTAGTTTGTTGTCTCATGTTTGAGAAATTATTATTAGGTTTTATATTTTGATTATTATGATTAATATTAATTTTAGGCATTTGTTTATGTTCAATATTGCCATATAATTTTTCAAAATTTTCAAATTCTGTAACATAAGTCTTCTAAAGTAGCTGGCTTTTTTAAATGTAAATTATTTTTTAAAATTGATGGACAACCTGCAATAAATGTATTTAAAGCTGTCTTTATGGTGGTTTGACAAATTTGATCATTTATTGATAATGTGACATCATTACTGATTCGTTGAGTCACTGTCATTCATTAATAACTTTATTCGACTACCGAAATCTAATAAATGTTCATTTTTCTCGGATTCATCTGACTTCTTCACTGAAGCTTATTCCTCGATGGAATTGTCGTAGCCCACAGGAAAGTTCAATTCGCACTGAAGGCGTTAAAACGGCCAAAGTCTATCGAAAAATCACTGTTACGATGCGAACGTTAATTGTGTTTTTTGTAGCCCGCGCGAATCCTACTGACTGCGCCAATTATGTTTTTTGAGAGAAAAACCGTTTTTTTTAAACTCTTTAATTCCTAAACTATAACGCTAATGTATGAAGAATATCTGAAGAATTACGAAATAAACAAGTTACAAATATTTATAAATTTTAAAGTGCTGAATAAGCTAAAGATAAAATAATATTTACTACGCTAATTCTGTACATATAACTCTGTTTAAATCCATAACACTACTTTTTTACCATTTAACTAACTTTGTACCTCCAATGTGTTTCGAAACTTAAATAACATTGAAATTTTAGCATTTTGGAAGCGATTTTCTTTCACTTTAGAAAATTTTCCTTGCGTAATTCAATCAGTCCAAAATTTCATATGGCAAAATGTAATAACTTGCAGTACTCACTTCAAGTTCTATGAATTACCAGTTCCTAGAAAAGAATTGGAAATTTTTAATCGTTTCGATTACATGAACACTGATATTGGTGTCGTAATGGAATTGGTGAGAAAACTTCAATTATTTTCGTTTCGTTTTTTTTATAACAAATTTTACATTTTTTTAGGCTTATGAATTGCCCGATATTTATCCTCCAAAACCAGTATATGATTCTTACGTATTGGGTTCCTGTTCAACATTTGACGAGAGAGTCGATATCTCAAGTGATGTCATCAATTTGACGATTGGTCAAGCAGAAGACAAGTATGACCATTTTTTATAATACTCCTAAATATAAATTATTATAAAATAGTTATGATACAAGTGTTGAGGATTGATTTCCGAATATATGATAAAAAAGTTTGTATTTCTTAAAGTTAGAGATCTGCACGATTTTTGGATTATGATTGTGAATTAAATTTCTAATAAAATTAGGTATTTCGTACCTAAGGTCAAGCATACCCTTGGTGGTATCTAGACTTTCTAAGAACTATGATACAAAAATGTACGTTTCCGCAAGTAAGAACAGTTGATAGCCTAACAGTAGGCAGAGAAAAATAGACTGTATGTCTTTCAAATTTGTTCTATTAAGAAATAGTTTAAAAAATGAATAAAAAAAAAATAAAAACAGTTAAGAAAAAACGATTGAGACCAAATCACTTACCCAAACTACATCTAGGGGTGACGTGAAAGCTCTACGTAATTCCGGTATCCAAGGGATGATCCATGTTTTTTCCTACCACAGGTTTTTTATTCTAATTTTACAAATAAAGTTTTGCGCCAAAAATTTAGTTTTACTGGTTCTCGATACGTTTTATTTCGCACTGACCTTTTCAAGTACGAAGTCTTGAGTCTTTTCATGGTACGAATCACCAATCGTGACTGGGTCTCAAAATACGCGTAGAGTACGATTCAACTTAGAAAAAGCCACGGGCGTCATCAACTAGTCATCGTCTGCCTCACTTTAAAATATTCCTTCTCCGTTGCTCCAGATCGATATACCAGTGGCGTAGGCTCTTATTTAAATAAGAATTAAAGCAGTTTCCCAACAAAAAAGCATTTATTGGATTAAAAAGTTAAATTTTAATGATTTAAACATTTGTATATTACCTAAATAACTAAACTAAAATAACATTACATATATTTTTCGACTTTAGACATTCAGTAAATAAAAATAGCAACACAATTTTGTAATTTAAGATTTTTATTACAATTGAAATAATAGTTATTTATGCCACTAGTGCAAAAAGTGAAACTAGAGGAGTATATCCTCGTTCGTCCGTTAATGAACTATTATACTGTTTTTAAACTAAGGGGAGCGATTTGAATTTAAGTTGGCAATTCTGTAGCCTTCTGATTGGTCAGATTACAGTCAGTTTCACACATTACTTTTTAGCATCAACATTAGCTAATAATTGATATTGTTGACAGTTCTGACATTTTATAATTTGATATCTCATCCATTACTTAGTTTTTTACTTTATTTCGTAAATAATAGTTCTTCAGTAAGCAATTGTATTGAAAATCTACAATTATGGATCGTTCTACACTGAGGACTATTAAAGGTAGCAATTCCTGAAAAGCCTTACAAGAAAGGGAAGACACCTTATTATTTTACATGCTGATTCTGAAGGTTTTGTAGAAAATGCATTATTGGTTTTTGAAGGTAAAAAGATGGGAGATTACCATGAAGAGATGAATTCCGAAGTATTTTAGAAAAAAATAATTTTATTACTGATTTTTTAAAACTAAAAATTGATGAATTTCTAATCAAAATGAATAAAATGTAACTAAATATTCAAGCAAATTTTATTTATTAGAATAGAATAAAACTATTTATATAATTGTTATAACATTTAAAACACCATCTACTACTTTAGGGACAATCTTAATTTGGCACAATGAGTTAACATTACTTTCACAAAAAATATTTTAAAAATACTTAAAATTAATACATAGGTATGTATGAATAGTTCACTTTAAAAAATATATGTTGATATGGGATCTTTTAACTTTGTGATCCCATCTTGTAAATAATATAGCGGTTTGTAAAAGGGTATATATTAATATAATAAAATAGACAATTCCGTCATGACAGAAAATTATATAATTGACATTTTTCTTTTTTTAATAAATATTAATGCTTGGCAACCGTGGTCGTCAAGTAGATAGATGGGGTGCACTTAAATCCTGCCTCCCACTAAGCTGCCTTAATAGGTAATATTGATATGTGGGTGTGACATGTATCAATATATTATGAGTTGGAGTTAGTATGTAGTGCTTCCAAGGCGCTACAATACTTTCCCCCTTTTTGAAAAATTCATTTAATAAGTTTTTTTTTAATTTGTTTTAATTATGTTTGAATTGGTTGATCGTCAAAATATAATAATATAGTTGGTTGTAGTAAAGTATTTTTAATAAATAATAAATATATATTTAATTTTATTATGTATATAGAAAATGACCAATTGGAAAATTAATAAATTAATGGGTCAAATGTAAAATATTGATTGAATCCAAAACTATGATGGTGTCTGTAGACCATATGTAGTTTATTAGATTCTGCTTAATCAATTAAAGAGGCTTTAATAAGCGATTGCTTCGCTATGTTGTCTCTTTTGCAGGGCCGCCGAGAGCCAGGCCGGGCCCCAGGACAATTCTCTAGATCGGGCCCCGTGACAAAAAAATCTTTAACCAAAAACTGTACCTCTTCTACTACCTACTGCAATTGCTTCTTTTCTAAAAAAAAAACAAACCGAAAAATACTTCTCTAGGCTAAAAGTTTTCCTCTACTTGTATTTAATTTTAATTTAAACTTAACTTCCCTCTCTCATCTTATGTCAATTTCTCATGCAGAACAAAAAAAACCTGTTGTCGGGCCCCCCTTACAGCGCTGCCGGGCCCCCATTTAAGCCCGGGCCCCGGGAATTAGTCCCGGCTACCCCCCCCCTCTAGTCGGCCCTGCTCTTTTGATAAACGTTTGACCATTCTTTGGTAACAGAGTAATTGTTATTTGAGTCAATGAATATACTCATGTAGGGAATTACTAAGTGATAATTGTAAATTGTATATAAATACATGGACGATCAATATATATGTTTATGTTTGTATTTTAATTTTTGATATTCTTGCTTTCGTGTTGTTTAATAATGATTAATAGTTTGGTTTTGAAAATGTTTTTGAATTGAATGCTAATTCTAATGACTTTATTCATTGTGTGGCAGTTAGTGAAAGGAGATTAAACTCACCCTGTACATCGGATGTGTAAATTAAGGTATAAAAATTTTGATTTTGTTAGTCCTGCTGATCCTGATGCTGCTGGTGTTCGCTGATACTGCTGTTAGCTACTACTCCTTCGGCTGCTTCCGCTGTTAATTAAGCGGTGAGGAATCATAGGTACGGATTCTATCGGGGTTACCAATTATGGGATCTTTTAACTTTGGGTTACGGATTTTTCAGGGTCACCAATATGGGATCTTTTATCTTTGGAGATCCCATCTTGTAAATAATATAGCGGTTTGTAAAAGGGTATATATTAATATAATAAAATAGACAATTCCGTCATGACACAAAATTATATAATTGACATTTTTCTTTTTTAAATAAATATTAATGCTTGACAACCGAGGTCGTCAAGTAGATAGATAGGGTGCACTTAAATCCTGCCTCCCACTAAGCTGCCTTAATAGGTAATATTGATATGTGTGGCATGGGTGTGACATGTATCAATATATTATGAGTTGGAGTCAGTATGTAGTGCTTCCAAGGCGCTACAGTTGACATGTAGTGTTATGAAAATGTTGGTTCCAGTTTTCAAAACAAATTGTGACTCATAGGCCTGTAAACTTTTGAATGCCTTTATTTGCCCTCTAGCGCATTAACCATGGGTTAACACTAAATAAGCCATAATATCCACATTACTCATAGAAGAGATACCAGTTACTGTGTGATCCACTTGTCATTCACTGATTAACTTTTACTTTTTATATCCTTAAAAATGTAAACAGATCTTTATATTTTATACTAACCTGGCTACATCTGGATATTCCATTAACAATTTTCTTAAATATTTAATATCCATTTTAAAAAGATTATTCTCAAAAAGTCGATTTCAAAAGCAAGAAAAAAGTATTTCTGACATCAATCAACAACCATATTGACTTTAATTTGGCAGTGACATTTCGTTTTAGACACACATTTCAGATCACAATAATGTGAAATTTGCGACCGTTGTCTGGGACCAATTAAAAAATTACTTCTATGACATTTATTCGTTTCTTAACCGCTCATTGGCCGTTCACCGACTAAGGCCGATAAAGATAATTATTTCATAAATTTTGAACACGACTATATTTCGAACACATACTTTGATTACTATACGGGGCAAGAGAGAGGTCCGACACGCCCAACATAGGGCGCGGCCATTTTGAACCCTATGACACAGTTTATAGCTAAAGAATCAGATCGCTCACTCTGCGTCGGCACTTTTTTTCTCAATGTTCCAGTTTATACACTGCGCAACTCAGATAATACAATATATGACAACCGCCTATAATAAAACAGCAGTCTTCTGCGTATCCTGAATTTGTATCCCTGGAGTGGATGTTATTTTGTAACTTTCAACTGGTCCGAGTGAGCTAACTGATTCTTTAGTAATAAACTGTGACTCCAAAAATAATATTAACTGACACTGACAGCAGCAAGCAAAATATCAGGTGCGTTTTAATCATCCGCTTCTGCTTCCGGAATTGTCGGTTCAGTCGTTCTAACCTGTCAGATTAAAACAAGAAAACCGACAATTCCGAAGCAGAAGCGGATGATTAAAACGCACCTATTAAAAATATTGCGCCAAGATGTAGGCAACACGTAATAAGGGTTCAAAATGGCGGAATTTTCTATCTCCTTTTAAAAGGCACTCAGAAAGCTGCGCAGTGCGACCATTCTCCGTATAGTAAAAGAAAATCAAAGTATGTGATTTCGAAACTCGCTCTTAGTAACAAATCTAGTTACTTTTCCCTGTGTAAATGCGTCTTTTCAATTTGCTCCTCCTAGTTTAAAAACAGAGTATAGTACTCTCGCTGTCTTCACTTTCTTCCGATGAACCCGTATTTTTGTTCGTAAGTAAAAGCTTGGCAACGCCGAAGTTTGGCTCACAATAATAAGGGATCCATGTTTACGCGATAGCTTCTGTTCCAATTATATTCTGGACCATGCAGCAGTCGTACAGCGTTGCCAAATTATTAAGCAATTGTATCTCTATATTAGAAAAAAATCTCCAAAACGCCACTGACGCTTAAATGGGATGGACCTGAGAGAGAGGCAAATTATTGCGGCCTTTGTCAGGTATGATGTGTGTGGCTTTTTCTTAGTTGAATCGTACTCTAAATATATTCGAATCTACTAATAGGCAACTCAAATTACAGGTGACTTGATGAATTTAATCAATAAATTACCACTCTAAATGACAAATAAAAATTTTAAATGATTAAGATTCAACAATCTCAATTATACATTTATTTGTTTCAAAAAAAACCTTGTTGCCAGACTTTTTGACTTCCCTATCTTGTATGAATTAAAATAATATCTTTTATACTTCTGTAGGTATGGACTTGGATTGGTTATCGTAGCTGAACAAAATTTAAGAACGTACGCTATATGTGGTGATCTAATTGACCCTCTAATAGCATTTCTCAATACGGAATACTGCATGCTGGAACGAGTGGGACGTTCCAGAAAATTAGGAGAACTAACGCAAGGTCGAATGTCGATAGGATCAGCTTTCAATATGGATCCAAAATCGGTCTACCATTACAAAAAGGCATTATACAACAGCGAACTAATATCCAAACAATTTTTCTACATAAAATCACCGCTTTACGATCAAAACAAAACTTGCAGCTTGTTGCAACTGAGACGATTTTATACTAATATAAGAAGTCATCAAAGCTACATGGCCAGTGAAATTATAAATATTCTAAAAAGACAACCAGGATATAGAATAGAAAGCAAACATTTACGAGAAATTTACTCGGACAGGTTTTCGAGTATTGGAAAATTACTAAAGAATGCAGAGTTTAGAAAGTTGGTTAAATTAAAGGTGAGTTCTGATAACATTTTTTTAAATTTATTTTATTAAGTATGATTGTTCGATAACTATATGGATTAACAGAAAAAGCAATTTTTTTTGTCAAAAAAACATTTAATTTTCATTATTCGTGACCTAACCAAAAACGCATATTTTTGGGTCTGGACAAACCAAAATAATTTGTGGACAAGCAATAGTTAATTTTTATAAACTGCTTATATTAATAATTGTTTATATTTTGAGTTTTTATTTGTTAATAACTTATTTCTGTTGGATGGACAAACGAAAATAAGGCATCGACAAACAAAAATAATGTGTGGACAAACGATTGCTGTATTTAAATCGTATGAAATGTATTTAGATTATCCCTAAAGACTAATTAAACTTTTGGTTGGACAAATCATGGACAATCGAATGTTATTTTGAAATTATCAAAAAGTTTTTATGGCGGTGCTGATGTGAAATTTGGTTCAAACTTTTAATTTTGCTATAACTTTTCTTTCAAGAGTGGACGAACGAAAATTTGTGTTGTACAACTTATTTTTATAAAAATTTACATTTGGCGGTGTTAATTTCATAGATCTTGTTCATTATATTAATTAAAACCTTGCAAATTTCTCATATTTATTATTATCTTATAGATATATCCTTATAAAACGGTTTATCCAAATGCTACAAGCGCTGAATGCACCAATAAAAATAGATCCGAAAAAAATGTGAGCTGTTACGAACTGCTTAATCCATACGTAAACGTCGCAGCTTATTGGCGAGATGATCGAGATGAATCTGATGAAGAAGATGATGAAAAAGGTAAGGATTCTGCCTACAATTCTACTCCTATATACCTCATTTTAAGCTATATAATTTAAAGTATAAATAAAACATTTCCTGTCCAGATATATCGAGGGATGCTTTAAAAATAATTTCAATAATTATTTTTTCTCCAATTTGACTGTTTAAGTAAACCGGAAACATTTTGTTTTTAATTTTTATTTACCAAAATGGATGCAAGAATAACGGATTCTGCTTATATTTTTCTTGGACTTAGTACAAATCTATAATGAGCAACAGAAAGACGAATATTCATATGAAGCAAGAATAAGAGAGAGAAAGCAGAAATAAGACGTTAGCAATTCCATGACGCCGACCTATCTCATCTACCGACTCCGACACGCAAATAGAGTGGGATTTAAGGAGTGCTCGCACTTTATAGAGCTATCGCAGTTCCTTCTGTTAATATACAAGAAAAATTTAAGCTGAATCTGTATATATGTGTAATAAACTTGGCCGAGGGTTGATAATAAAGTCTCACAGATTAAGGTAGTTCACTCGTAAAACGGCTTTTCTTAAGAATTCAATAAAATTTAAATATAAGGTTTATGAAAGTGTCGTTTACGTAACTAAAAAAAATTAGATTTTTTGACCATCTGTGAAACGAGATTTTAACAATCAAAATGTGCATAATTAACACTCTTGAAGCCTATCATGTACACTTTCGTAGATATTGAGGGAGCTTTTAGTAATGCTCAAACAAGATCTATAATTAACGCATTAGCAATAAAAGGGGTACCAGTAGTCCTATGTCAGTGGATAAAAGCCAGCCTAGAAGAAAGGGTAATAACATCATCTCTAGGCGAAGCTACATTGACAGCTAAAGCAGGCAGGGGCTGCCCCCAGGGAGGAGTACTATCACCCCTTCTCTGGTCAGTCCTAGTGGATGAACTTATAAAAAGGCTAATATCTGCAGATTTTTACTGCCTAGGGTATGCCGATGACCTGGCGATCGTCGTAAGAGGCAAGTTCGCAGGTACAATATCGGAGCGCACACAAACCGCTCTAAACATTGTCGACGAGTGGTGCAGAGAGGAGGAACTAACAGTAAACCCTCACAAAACCACAATAGTCAACTTTACAAAACGAAAAGTACCGACAGGACTAAAGTCACCAGTACTGAAAGGAGTGAAGATTCCATTCGCTCAAGAGGCCAAATACTTGGGAGTCATCTTTGACCACAGGTTAACATGGAATCAACACTTGCAAAAAGTCACCCAAAAGAGCACAACGTCCTTCAACTTATGTCGAAGGTTGTGTGGAAAAAATTGGGGATTACAACCAAAAATGTCCCTGTGGTTATATACCAGAGTCATAAGGCCGATGATAACCTACGGGTCGGTGGTATGGTGGCCAAAGACTAGGCAAGCTGGAGCCATTCGACAGCTCAATGGTATTCAAAGGCAAGCATGCCTGAGTACCACGGGAGCTATGAGAACGACTCCAACAGCAGCTATAGAAGTCATGCTAAACCTAACACCACTACATATATTCATTCAAGGCGAAGCCAGGTCTGTCACATACAGACTGCACAAAGGTTCATTGCCCATAAGCAGTTTGCATGGACGCGACTACAGCGAGCTATATAAAGAGTTGGAGAACGACCAAATAATGGGAATGCCTTCAGACGAAATGCTTCCAAAGTATAGCTTTCAAAAGCAATATAAAGTAAGTATACCAGACAGGGAAGCGTGGACGGGAGGACCTCCTATTCATGCAGATCTCACCTGGTATACAGACGGCTCCAAAACCCATGAAGGTTCAGGAGTAGGTATATATAGTACCAAGCCAAAGACAGGAATCTCACTGAGCTTAGGTAAACATGCGACAGTATTCCAGGCAGAAATAGCAGCAATACATCACTGCGCAAAAGAAGTATTAAGACAGAAGGTAAATGGAAAAACCATTGTCATATACTCAGACAGTCAAGCGACGTTAAAAGCACTCAGTTCCATGCAGGTACACTCAAAGCTTGTGTGGGACTGTTTGGAAGCCCTAACAGAGCTGGGTAGTCAAAACAGACTAACCTTAGCGTGGGTACCAGGCCACAGGGGACACAAAGGCAATGAAGAGGCTGATTTACTAGCCCGAGAAGGAGCATCAAATGCTCTTATTGGCCCAGAACCCTTCTGTGGTGTAACAAAAACAACTATCAGAACATGCACAAAGCAGTGGATGTTTAAAAAATCTCAGGAGTGGTGGGAAAACTCACCAGGACAGAGACAGGCCAAAAAGTTCTTAAAAGGACCATCGTCTAAACTCACCGAGCATCTACTAAGCCTTAATAGGAAAAATACTAGAATACTAGTAGGTCTATTAACAGGGCATTGTAGGCTTAACAAACATATGTTCAATATCGGTCTGACAGAAGAGGCCTTGTGCCGATTCTGTCAAGAAGAAGAGGAAACGGCAGAACACGTATTGTGCTACTGCGAAGGTCTAGTAAGACTGAGATTCCTTACACTTGGAGAAGAAAAACCAAGGGCAACTAGCTATACCGGAGAACTACTTTCCAGTCTATGGAGTTTACTACAAAAGACCGCATTAGACAAGGTACTCTAAACAATGATTAAAGGATATCCACAATAGATCTGAAAAGGTCGAGGTGGGGGAGGCCACATGGCCCATAGTCCTAATTAAATCTAATCTAATCTAATCATGTACACAAGCAATGCATTTATTTCAAGATATCTCGAAAACGGTTCTTACCATATTTTTTAAAAACTAATGTTAAATAAATCAAGAAGTTATCAAATTTTATAGATAATCGCTGAATTTTTTGACTATCTTAGTAAAAAGATATAGATTTTTAAAATAAAAATATTTTTAAAGCAGTTGACGAGTAGTTTCGTAAAATTATAAGAACTTGGCAACATTGTAGCTACTTCACGTATCAATGTAAAACTCGATCAGCTAAGAGGTTGTTATAAACTCGCGACTTGTTCTTGAAAAATGAATTCTTCCACTGTGTTTGAGAACTGGAATCAGTGGTTCTGTTTGAACCAAAACAAATCCTTAAAATTAGTATGAGGAAGTCACAAATTTCTATACCATATCGTTTAAATATTTGCGAGTTTGCCGGATGAAATTGAATAAAATTGTAACTTGTCCATATGTGTTTATATACATGTGTTTTGTACAGTCTCTTACAAAAATAAAATTTATTAGCATTGAGAATTTCGAACTTTTGGTATTCACCATTACGCGATATTTTTATGTACGACTGTCGCGAGTGAACTAACTTAAATATCCACTCAGGATTATTTAAATAAATCAGGATTTACTTTAGAATTAGTTTTATTGAATTAGCAACACAGTGGGCTTCACACAGAACAATGAATAATAAAAATGTCAACTGTCATATATCATTGTACAGTACCAACTTAAAATATTAAATATTAGTTAGGCATTTTATAGAGGTTCTAACATATGAAAATTAACACACAAGTTGTAACTGTACATCTTTATATTATCCCGATGTTTATTTACTTATCGTATATATGTAGTATTTTAGTAATATTTTGGGTAATTAACTATATTATTATTAGTTTCATGTTAAGAACAAAAAATAGACAAGATACTTATCTAGTGTTTATTATGATCGAAGGATTAAAATTATTTTTTTACATTTTTTTTAGAAGAGGAACCACTTTCCGGGGAAATGATTTACAATATGGATACTATAAGAAATGTTTACTATCAAATATTATTGAGTGGCGACAAAGGTTGTACAGCCGCAGATATTAGACATTTAACTGGATTCGATGTGAACACTGTAAGAACTGGTTTACGTAAATTAAACCAAAAAGGTGTTGTTAATTTAAGGAAAATTGACATTGGAAAGACACGAAAATATAGGCAAGTATATTATATAATTTAATTTCGTTAAAAATAAAATATACAGTCGGCTCTATATCGGAAACTTTTTTATTATTAGTTTTTTGCAAAAAAAATTATTCTTTGTAAAATGTTCTGAATGGTCTAAAACATAGAATAAAAACATCAGATTTCAATTTTTTTCAGTCATGTACGAGGTTTGTCGAAAAATATGAATTTTTTATGCATGAGAAAATACTTTAATTTTTGTTATTAACATCTTGATGCCTGAATATATTCATAATGCTTCTTAAAGTCTAATTTTTCTAAAAATATATCTAAATTTGTGTGCAAAAAACTACCTTTGGTAGTGAGTAATGAGGGAAACAGTTTAGTTGTTCATATCTCTCATTATCAAGTGGTATACCTTATATCTCAAAAACTGATCATAGTAAGTTTATATTTATTTTTACACATTATTAGAAAACTCAAAATAAAGTAAAACTTAAGAAAATACGCAATTTAACCGATGAAATTTTTAAATATAGAGCCACTCATGGAAATAATATTTTTTCTTGGTTTTTTCGTTACATATCTTTTGAATCATACTGTATATGGTTTATAAATTATACATATTTTAAAATGATATAAAATAGGTAGTTTTAGTAAAAAGAGCATACAGGGTCTACCAATTTTTAGACTCATTCTATATAGAATTTATTTTATATCTATTTATCGTCATTACTTAAAACGAGTTTTTTTCGAAATAATGATTTTTGGATTATTTGTTGTCTTTCATGCATTTTCATCTATTTTATAATGATTTTTTCTTATTTTACACATATTTAGCGTCATTACTTAAAATTTCTCATTCCAAACAATTGTTTTTCGTAATTTAACCAGTTTTCAAGTTTTTTCGAAATAAAGATTTTTGGTTTATTTGTTGTCTATCTTGCTTTTTCATCTATTTTATAATGCATTTCTCTTATTTTACACTTACTTAGCGTCATTACTTAAAACTTCTCATTCAAAACGATTGTTTTTCGTAATTCAACCAATTTTTTGAGAATTTTCGAAATATTAAAGTTTTTTGGGCTATTTGTGTTGTATCTTGCTTTTTCATTTATTTTATAATGAATTTATAGACCTAATTTTGTTTAGTTAAGCCAAGGGCTATTTCAGCGCGGTAATAATTTGGAAAATATTCTCAAGCTAAAATTAAAATTTGATTTTTAGTAATATATGATTCGCCTTGTAACTAATAATAATTTAAGTTAGAGGCGGCTTGTGGTAATTTAAAATGGGTGTTAACTTTTTCCAATAGTTTTATCATTTGTAAGTTCGGTTTAAAACTTTGTGCAAGTGTAGTTATTATTATCAATATTATACTGTTTTCAAGCACTACAACTATTAATGAATGAATAAATAAATATTTTAGTTATTGTAATATTTGTTTTGTTTTTAATACGTTGAAAACCTTCTATAAACATTATTAGTCAGTCAACTGACTTTTCTTCATATTTTGAGATTATTCTTAAATATTATATCAGGTTATGTAGAAAGCTTGACATTGATTTTTGTGTAAGAAATATATGAAACTCTACCTACCATTTTTCAGTTTTTAATGTATTTTCACAATTGGTCACACATGTCAAATAAAATAATATATCGTCGGGTTACTGCCAAAACAAGATAAGTTACATTTTTATAGTTTTGAGTTATTAATGTTTAAAACTTTAACATTTGAGGAAAAATCAGGTATAAAAGAAAAACTCTGTTTTTACTTAGGAACTGAATTTTAATACAATAGGATATTGACCTAACCTAACCTCCCAGTAGAAAAATGTATCATTAAACTTAAAAACTACCAAAGTATTTAGCAGAAAAAAACACCTTTTTGTTCACTTATTTTCTTTTGGATGTATAAGTACCGGGTTTTGTTTCATTTATCCTGCTCTTCATAATCTTCAGCTGCTGACTCCAGAACTAAACCTTTTACCTCCTTTGAGGGCGGCAAGAATTTGTGATATTAAAGGTGTTTTT
>OV651827.1:17596414-17697409 GCA_927349885.1 Psylliodes chrysocephalus
ATTTCGCTAAAACATTTCTTTTATTTTCGTTTGTGTTTTTTGCTCATTACAGTTTAATAGAACCTGAGTATGGAGTTTAATAGCAAATTAAGAGGCCGCGTGATTAACAGTCAATCTCGCGAAATAATAGCCAATGTTATAGAGTTTATGAGAAGAGAAGGAAACTTTAATTCACCTTCAATACCATTTAAAAATGTAAATGATCGTGATAACAGTGAGATATCGGAATTTTCATCACCAAGATAAACCATTAAAAAACCAAAAACAGTTAATGATATAGATGAAGCTGACAAAGGTATTTTAAAAAGTTTTATTCTGTTCATGTTAATCTCGGAAAATATTGTTCCAACATTAAAAACAATTCTGACTAAATTTAGAGAAGCTACAGGGTACAAAGGAAGCTATGAAAGTTTAAGAAAAATAATAAAGTCGCTAGGATTTCGTTGGCGGAAAACAAAAACAAACAGAAAAATATTAATGGAAAGGTTTGATATTCAAAAGCTACGTTTAGACTATCTGATTCGTTTAAAAAGTTATCGAGCAGAGGGCCGTCCAATTGTCTACTTAGATGAAACATACATTCATGCCTCCCACACACACCAGAAAGCTTGGAGTGATAATTCAAATGAGGGATTAAAGAAACCAATTAATAAAGGTGATAGACTAATTATTGTCCATGCAGAAGGTGAAATGGGCTTTATTCCGAATGCCCGGTTAATTTTCAAATCTGGAACCAAAAGTGGAGACTACCACGATGAAATGAATTTTAATATTTTTTCTAAATGGTTGAAAGAAAAGCTGTTTCCGAACCTCCCTCCAAGAAGCGTCATTATTGTTGATAATGCTCCTTACCATAATGTCCAGGTAAATAAAGCACCAACGTTAACTTTTAAAAAAGCTGACATGCAGGATTGGTTAAGGAATCATAATATTGCTTACGAAGAGGATATGCTCAAAACGCAATTATACAGTTTAGTGCTATTGCATAAGTCACGATTTAAGAGGTATGCAATTGAAGAAATGATAAATGAACATGGTTTTAGTTGTTAGCGTTTGCCACCTTATCTTTCCGATCTTAATCCGATCGAATTAGTGTGGGCATCATTGAAACAATATGTAGCTAGTAACAACACTACATTTAAGAGGCAAGACGTACAACTGTTGTGTGAAGACTTTTTTGATACGTTTTCTAAAGAGGAGTGGCAATCTCGTTGTAATAATGCTAAAATGTGGGAATCTAAATTTTATGACAGAGAAGTTACTTTGGATGAGGCAACTGATAGATTTATAATTAACTTAAACAGTGACAGTGAGACTGATTTTGAATCTGATATGGAAACTGCAGAAAGTTTTTCGGAAGACCATTAAAATTATATCTGTACCTAAGATCAAAAAAGTATTATCTATTTTTACAACGAAGATGCACAAGAATCAAATTTTATTTTTTTATTATTAGATAGCTATTTTTGTTTCTGAGTTGTGTTCATTTACAGGCTCAATTTTTTTCCGTTTCTCCTTTTTGATTTTATATGGGGTTTCAAGTTGTTTTTGACTTATTTCGACGTAAATCACAACAACACACTTTTTTAATAAAGCAAACAAGTGTTAAGAGGTATATGTACGTGTAAACTACAATTACAAAAAATTGATATGAAACCCATGAAACCACCAACAACAATGTAAAGCTAGCTTCCGTACTAGAACATGGTGTCATTCGTCGAGATAATTTATCGTTTTGTTTAATAGATCAAGAAATGTAAATATTCCCCTGTTATTTTTTATAAAATTATAAGAGAAATAAATTTTTTTCTAAATAGTATAGTTTATTATTTAGTAGAAAAACAAAATTTCGAAAATTTTAGTAATGTTTCAGAAACAACCGTTATTAATAATAGGTACCATTTTCCTTAATAAGGTAGAAATAAAATATAAACTATTTCCACGATTTACAAAGGCCTACAAAAAAATTATAGGTATTTTCCGCTATCCTATAAAATTTATATTTTCTGACTCAATTTCAAAAGTTTGAAGGAATTCCAAAACACCTTTTATGGCATAATAATTATTTTCAATTCTACATACTATCTTTAGCTGCTTTTAAAAACGTTCTAAGAAAGTCCAATCAGACCAATTTAATCCCTAAACTATTCCACACTTTTAAAATTTAATTACCTAAAAATATTAAAAACTATTTAAAATAACTTGTTTAGCAGACTGTACAATAGCTATCTTAGTCACACGTAGCGCGTTCTCTGTCTGGGCGTCGAACACCTCTAGAAATTTGATGAACTGTACAAGCTGCATGTTTAGAAGTATTGAAACTTAGAAGTTTAGTTCCAGCTACAGAAGTTGATTTCCAGTATATCAAAAGGTTTAGTTCGAGTCATCTAAGAAGTTTATGAGATTTAAGTTTACTTAGGAAGATTTATACTTAAAGAGTTGGTGATATCCGAAGTATCTCATATGAATCCTCTAGAAGAAGGTCTCTACAGTCACTCCTAAAATACTACCTGTTATACCACAGATAAGACTTCAATAAATCATTTAAATTTGAACAAGTAAGTCTCTGTGAATTAGAATTTGTCGTTGCCTTATCTGAAACCTTATTTAATTATCATATCTTAATGGTTAATGATTTTCTATATTTTCATCACTAATCGATTGTCAAGTTCAGAAAGTTTTGAATATAGTGCTGCTCAACATTCTTTTTCAAATACGAGTTGTTTAATAACCTGACCCACTGCCCAAAATAATAAGAGCTTAAAACACTATAAAAATAGATAAAATAACAAGATCATATTACAAAATGGCGCCTCAACTACTGGGTTAAATAGCTCGTTGCTTTGAAATAGATTCCTTATAACTTATCGTTCTAATTCACATAGGTGTTTCACAGAGATTAACGATTCTAACTGCATGTCTTCTATATGTTTACTAATACTTTATTACCTATCATTTTAACCTTTTCTATAAATCTGTGTATCGTATCGTCAAGTTTTATATAATACCTGCATTTTGTACTAGGTTCAGTGTTTATTTATACATATTTTTACATATTTACACATATTTATCTACACATATTTATTATTTTGCTAGTGCCATATCTATATATTCATTATACACTGATAAAAGTGTATAGTTTTTGTATTTTTACCTAAAGTTGATTTTTGTGCCTATCGAGTAAAAAATTTTTTGGTTAGTGATAAAACTTTGTGCCTTTAATTAATTAAATATATTGCCTTTTACATTTATCTGAAGATGATGATAATGAAGTCATACCTAACGTTAATAACGATACCTCTAATAGTGAATAATATATTCTGCAATTGTCTTGATTTCCATAACGTTCCTTTTAATAAGTTAAAATATTGCTAGATTTTTCATATATATTGTCAGGCCGGAATATTATAACTAGCATTTTATTCTGTTATTACCTACACGATCAAGTAGTACAGCCTGTAGTCAATTGTTTCCTTTTACACGATTGGAATAATTATGAGTCAGACCAGACATTACCTTCTAACTTTTAATTGTCTGCTACTGCTTATTTTTTAAAGCAATACTGTCTGTAAAAGCTACCTTAATTTTTGGTAATATGTATTCAGTTACTAATAGTATTTTCTACCTAATTTCCTAGTTAACATAATTTTCTCTTTACATTTCTCTTTATTTGTTAGTATAATTTTAGATAAGTATTTGAAACTATCTAGTTTGCAATTACCAATTTAGGAGAGTGTTCGAATTATATTAATAAATTTATAATAATAAATTATAATAATAAATTTAATAAACGCCCCCACGTTGGGCGCCATTTTGTAATATGTTCTTGTTATTTTATCTATTTTTATAGCGTTTTAAGCTCATTATGATTTTGGGGAGTGGGTCAGGTTATTAAACAACTCGTATTACTTTGAAAAAGAATGTTGAGCGCCACTATATTTAAAACTTTCTGAACTTGACAATCGATTAGTGATGTAAATATAGAAAATCACTAACCATTAAGATATTATAATTAAATAAGGTTTCAGATAAGGCAGCGGCAAATTCTAATTCACAGAGACCACAGAACAATTACTTTTAGAATGGAAACTGCAATGTTAAAATTTAAGACAGTTTTGTAACACCCGGTGAGCGTTCTTTGAACTATTTGGCGGAAGTGGCGCCATCTCGCGGTCACTTTAGTTAACACAAAACGCGGGAACATTCAAAATGGTCCTTCAATATTTAGTTTAAAAGTGGTAGTCAAATTAAGATTTGTTCATACCAACTCCTTTTTTACGTTTATTGTAGCAATAAAATTATATTTGTTACAATAAAGCAAAAAATGAGTAGTATGAACCAATCCTAACTTGACTACAAGTTGAAATATTTTTACAAAAAATTAAAAAGCATGATCAACAAAATTAATTTATTAAAACAAAAAAAAAACATACAAAATAGAATAATTAAATGTAGCGTGTTAATTAGCTGGAAAGTTAAGGCATTGTCCACAGAGATTGAAGAGTTTTATCTAAAAAAAAAAAATATTAATCAACTTATAAATCAAGAAGGGTACAGGAAGAAAAAAACAGCTAAGCCACATTTTTATCAAAATTGAACTGGTCCGCCCTATTTTGTAAAATACCAGTATTAGCAAATGCAAAACAGTGCATTTAAAATTATGTCCAAGGACTTTCCTACTGTTTGTTTGTCATTTTCAGTATTTAGAATAAAAAATTACAACTGTCTGGTAAATTAAGTGGTAAACTACAATATAATCAGGCAACATTTAAACAAAGTAATATCTTTTTGTAATCAATTACCTTAAAGTATCAAAAGTTTGTATTTAGTCAGTCTAAATTAAATTTGGTTTTCTGAACATTTTGGTAATTGTGACTAGGCCCCTTTTTTTCCTGAACCCTTCAAATCTGTTGGGGAGCACAGACAGTGAGGCATAAATAAAAAAAGGTATACTGACCATTACTTCCCGGACTAGGCTATTTTGTCTTCCACAATCCGATATTGCCATTCCAAACGGCTTGAAGAAAGTTTGTACTAGAACAAATAAAAAAACAGTAAAAGCATTGTATTTAGATAAGATAGTAATACAACCTTATGGACGTTTCATTGGAGGCAATTCTGTTGCGACATCTGTTAGAACTGTACAGAACTTCAACAAAATGGCTCGTGTGCTAAGCGCTGCCTCGATTATTGAGTATAGAATTCTATATATATAAAGTTTTCTTAATTTTTAAATTCATTTGGGCAAACTGCCAAATTTAAATTAATATTGTTCATATTCTCTAAAATGATAAAAATCGTAAATAAATGTTCGTCAAGCATAACTAAACTCGTATATCTCATTTTTAAAACAATATTCTAAATCGATTATCGTTCCATCTATTAGTAAATAGAGAAGTTACGTTCGTTATTCAGTTTCGACAACCTGGTAGAAGACAACAAAATTATCAAAGACATGACTTGGACACCACGGAGCTTGCTGCCATCTATTGATACTGTCCATTGTCCTCCAAGATAATTTGCATTGGTATTGTTCTACTAGTTGATCTAAATACAATGGTAAAAGTAACAATCTGAACTAAATCAATATAAAAATCAAATGTGAGGCATGAATACAAAAAGTACAGTGACTATTACTTCCCTGACTAGGCTGTTTTTGTCTTCAACGATGCAATACTACTGCCACTCCAAACGGCTTGAAAAAGTTTGTACTAGAACAAATAAAAATACAGTTAGATCGCTGCGTGCACCAAGAACTTTAAACATATCTTCAAAATGTTTATCACATACTAAATAGTTTTTACAAATTTGTTGTTTTATTCTTGAAAAATGGACTGCGAACACCCAATACTCAAATTTGAAATAAATCGTTATTAGGATTTCAGAGTGTTTACAAAACAATTTAACATACAACAATACGATATATTACAGCTTTTATAACTAAAAATGACCACAAAAATTTAAAATAAGCTCAATCGTCAGCAAGATCAAGTAAACAAATTGAACATTTAAAACACAATTGAACAAGACCAAGTTGACAATACAATAAACAATTATTTACAAAATACTTACTATTTATTCATCCAGGATCCAGAGCACACCCAAATACAAACAAATAATAATTATTGACAATATGATATTGATAATCACGAAAAATACAGGTAAAATGGCAAATGTCATTCACCGCGAGGTAATCGATAATGGATGTCTGACAATGACAAATGACACTCCCACTCTTTCCACCATCAATTGTAGATTTCTGTAAATTGTTGTGTACAGCGCCATCTAGAATCTGTTCTTTGAAACAAAAATATAGTTTCAGCTCGGGCTATACCAGTTACCGATACCTGACAGAGACTTACTTATTCAAATTTAAATGATTTATTGAAGACTTATCTGTGGTATAACAGGTAGTATTTTAGGAGTGACTGTAGATGCCTTCTTCTAGAGGATTCATATGAGAGACTCTTAAGTATAAATCTTCATAGGTAAACTTAAATATCATAAACTTCTTTAGATGACTCGAACTAAACCTCTTGATATACTGGAAATCAACTTCTGTAGCTGGAACTAAACTTCTAAGTGTCTATTCTTCTAAACGAACTCTTTCGATATAACTTCTGCAAAACCATCGATATAACTTCTATAGAACCATCTAGATACAGCCAGGCTTTTTAAAATCAGACGGTCATTAAAAATATTAAAGACAACCAGTACATCGGATGTCCAAGATAAAAGATAATTAAAATTCAATAAATCAACTTGCTCGATGACAATTATAGATCGAAAAAAAATACCCTTTTGACATAAGATATAAACGATAAATGACATTTGTGTAGAGATGTTGGTGTCAAAATAACGAAAACGGTTACAACCGTTATAAACTTCAATATCAATAGGAATAAATATAGAGGTAAAAGATATCGATTTAACGAGGGTCCAGCGCAAAAACCCGATAAGTAACAAAATTTAGTTAAGAAGACATTGACGTTAAAATATGTTTTGTTCTTTTGCCCACTCTTTTAATTACTAATTAAATTCTTTTCATAATTTACCTGCGTCAATTTATAGTAAATATAACAACTGGATTGATTTTATTTCTTTTTTATTTTCTGAACAATTTTTCGTCCAGAAAATAACCTTTTGCCGATCAACACCGGAAAGTAGACGTTAGGGACCGGTAAAATGTTGCATCTGTTTGACATTAAAAATCACGTTAATTTTATTTCATAATACAACATTCCATTAAACATCTTTTAAGTAAATCTAATAGTTCATTATGATGGTAATAAAGAAAGTCCGTCCCTGTTACAGAGATCGGGTCTCCTCTCAGTTTCCCCACTCCGTAAAACACCGGTGTATGTTACATCTCTGGTTTCTTTAATCTAAGATTGTATATTACATATTGTCATCTTTTCAATTTTTAAATTTTGACTGTAGCCCTTAAAGACTAAATATTTACAACTTAAACTAGGAAGATTTAATACTTTAGCTTTAAGTGATTGTTTAAAAAATTTTTGATTAAAATGAAAAAATTGATTTTAAATTTAAATCTGCACTCTTATACCATACTAATGTCACAATCAAGGAAAGATAAATTCTTATTAAAGGAAAAGAAGAGAACACTAAAAACAATAGTAGATAATAACTGAGCAGGTAGCAGGTAGGTAAGGTAATGTAAGGTAAACTAGAAAGAATCATAATCATTGAACTATATTTGCATATAACATAACTAAGTAAAGGTGAACCATTTCAAATCAAAGGTAAATATCTTGATATTCAAAAAACTTAGTACATTATGTACTAAAGGTACAAATAATATTATTAAACGATAAATAACACATTCACTTAACTAGTGAATAAAGATATATAATAATATTTATATAATATAAATTATTAAAATCAAGATAAATAATGTACACACTTTAGTGAGTACATCAGATAAGGTATTCGAAACATCTTCGTAAGCTGTCACTTTTCTCAGTGTAAATCAGCAAAGGTACATACAAAGTAGTAAAGTTAGGTAAAAAGTATAGTAATGCAAGTTATCTGTTAACCTAAAGTTAACCCAAATATAAAATTTTGCAATACTCAACTAAATTGTTTTCAACATAAAGTGAAAACAAAGGTATCAAATGATATTGCTAACAGCATAAATTCTCAAATTATAATTGAATAAAGATATACAAACTTTTACTACTTATATTAAAATATCATTTAAAGTTGGTTCAGAATCAATTAGTTATGCAATAGTCAGGTACTTAACCATATAAAGAAAAACACCAAATACTAGATAATATAGTTCAAAGTCAACTTTTTAAGACTGAATTTAATAAAAAGGTAAACATGTTTGAACAAATTAAAATATTACTTAAAAATTTACTACCAATCAAGAAAAAGATTCCTGATAAATGTTTCAGTTAAATAGTCATAATAAGGAATTAATTATAAAGGGAAGAAATTCAAAATCTAAAGAAAATGTAGAATTTAATTTACTAAATTTAATAAAAAGTAGGTAAATACATTGAATAAATCACTGCACTAAGATTCAATAGCAAGAATAAATTATAAATATATTTCTATACCCTTCTAATATGGTAAATGCAAACTGACGTCTTAGTTTTAAAAACTTGTACAGAAATTAGAAACCGTAAGCATATTATTTCGATATTCTATTTAAAGATCGTTACTAACCTGTACTTTAGTGGATAATTCAATTTTACTAATATCATCTGTTGATTTTAGTAAACTATTCGAAAATGTCTATGTTTTTGATCTAAAACATTAACATCATCATCGTACTGAAGCCCACAAACCCTATCTTTAGCCGCGGCAATTCTGCGTTTTTTCAGTTGAGAGTCGCTGTCTCTTTTTCTGAATTTACGTTGGCTCATTTGAGTAACAAATCTCCCTGTGTGAACCCCAGGAAAACTTTTGGACAGATTTTTATACAGATCGGGAATATAGTTCTTTTTTTATTACACCATAACTCCTTTTTACTGTAAAATTAATTTGTTTTGCGCCAACAAATTTTGACAACTAATAATTATGTTTCTACATTATTGATCATACTCAATTTCAATGTGTGGTTGTTTTGAAACTAGTCTATTAGCAGTAGATATAATGTCATTTATTATCGGACATATTCTTCCATTTGTGATGTAAAGGGGGGAACGTTCTCTTCATGCTGTGGAGAACAATAAAAATGCGGGTTAATTTAAGCCTTAAAATTATTAAGAAAATAAACATAAATAACAAATCACAAAAATTAAATATATTTAATTATAAATATTTATAAAATAATAAAAAAAAAATACTTTGATGGTTTTACAAACTCAGGTTCACCAGCTGCCGTCAAGTTTTTCATGTATAGGTTTCGAAAAACCAGCAAATTTTTTAAAAGGTTGATTCTTGTCTTTAATGGCTGTAATTCCCGGTGTTAAATCGCTACCATCATTTTTTAATTTAAACGTAGTCACAGTGGTCGGAGGAGATGGAGCCGAATACAGTGGATATTGACCGTACAATTCGTCGTCTTTCATGAAAAATTTGTCATCAACTTCGAAGCCTGGTATCCGGAAACAATTATCGTACACGGTAATGTAGGTGCCGGTGGGGGTTTTTGGACGCCTTTCTTCTGCCACTTCAGCCCTGAATAAAAATTATTTTAATGATTTATGTATAAAATCCACGAAAGTAAAACTTAAATTTATTAAAAACCAACAATGAAACGACCAAAGTTGTACTCAAATAGAAAGCAATAACGTACCCAAATACAGGGCGAACATTAATAGCAACATTCTTCTGCTTATTTAAGTTATGTTTTATTAAATCAATTTAACTTTAATCTAATCAAAATAGCAAATTTATGCTACGCATTAAATTACTAATGAAATTAGCTTTCAAATGAAGTATCACGCTTTACAATACTTAAAAGTTTTTATCCCGTTAGAGAGAGAGAGAGTTAAAATTTTTCCATATCGTATTTGTTAAGTCAATATGTGGGATTTTGTCACAAATTTTGTCACATATTACTGTACATTACATATTTTAACTTAGTTAAATTTTCCTATAATATAATATTCTATGCATTATATAGTATTTTAGATTATAAAATATTTTATGTAAAGAGATGTAGGTCCCATTGTTAAGTTTTTCAGCCTCTTGTAAAATTTGCTAAAACCTACATAGCAGATTTTAACTAGACAACGACGATATGCCGTAAACTGTTTACGTAAAACATTTTTTTTATTAATAATCTTAGGAAAAAAGTTTTTCTTCCTAAAAAGTTATGCATGCTCTAAAACCTAAAGTTCAACCATCTAATATCCGATTTTGTCAGTCGTATACGAGGTTTGTCAGAAAACATGATTTTGCTTAAGAGTAAAGTAGGTATCTTTATTTTTGAAAAAGCTGATTGTATAAAATTGTCAATAAATTTTTTTTACGTAGAACAACTCCACAATCCAGCAAAAACGTTATGTAACATTTGTAGTGAGTTTTTGATCTCTTAAGGCCGCCTTTTCAGAGTATTTTACGTGGTCAAAACAGAGGTTTACAATTATTCACTGTACGGATTTTAGTGAAACCGAATTTAGTAAAATCCTTAGATTAAAGAGACCGAAGATGTAACATTGCACACTGCGCATGTTGTCTATTTTAAGCCAAAGTAACCCACCAATTGAAAGTCATTGTTGCACGACGCCACCCGAATTGCTCCGATTTCCATTCAGCGATCACACCTCCACCTGAGTTTAATCACCATTGACAGCTGTTTTTTGATTTATTTGTTGGTATTTTAGCAATTTAAAGTGTTCTAGTTATTCAATTTCAAGTTCAAAATGTCACGATGTATCTTGAAAAAGTGTATGTACTTATAATACAAGTACTACTGTTATGAATATATTCGTTTTCAGCGGTAAATATTTATTAACGTTTTGACATAAAGCGCCATGATTCTCTGGGCTGAATACTTCAGATCCGCATTAAGGGGTTTCAATAAATATTAAGCATCACAAACTCAGATTTCATATTACTTACATAAATTTACAAAAGGGTAAAATTTTGAACATTTAATTTAAATAAATAGTAAATAGGAATTATTGCTAACGAAATTTTGTATTAAAAAGTAGTTTTATAAGAATGTTTTCTAAAGGTAGTTTTTAGCCCTTTTTGGTAGATAAATAAGAGGTAAAGAATCATAGTTGCTAGCTAAATTTTATTTTTATAAGGTATTTTTATAAGAATATTAGATGAAATACAGGATGACCTACTTAAAATTTCAAGGTTCATCTTATTTGCGGTCAAATCGAAAGTGACATTGAATTTTCAGTCTTAAAACAAAGTAATCTAGTATAAGCAAAAAAAAAATACTAAAGTTACAGGAGTTAGGTCCGATTCCACCGTTGTGTTAAACGGAGATTAAAATGACAGTGTTAATGTAAAAATGTCATTTTAAACTTCGTTTAACACAACGGTGGAATCGACCCTTAGTCACGTTAATAAAATGTTACATTACAAACTCCTAAACAACTCGAACATAATTTTCGTTTACTAAAAAAAATCCAAAATTTAGCAATATTTATTTATTATACAAGCGAATGCGATTTCAAAGATAACTGGATCAAAAAATCCGAATCTCTAAATTTTGGAGCTAAATGCTCAGATAAAAGCAAGCGACCGATAGGGGTTACAAAAATAATCGATTTATCGATAATTCTGCTATTTTTTAATGAAAATCGATTTATCCGCTGTTTTGAATAAATTATTTTCGTTTTTTTTTTTAAATAATGTATTAATCGATTTTAAAGGAAATACAAAAAAAGTAGATTTATTCAAAATAATCGATTTATCGTTTAATCGGTTTTTTAATTATTTGATTATTTTCGATTTTTCAAAGATATTATATGAAAATAATAGATAATTCGTTTTATTTTTTGGAAAATCGATTTATCATAGAATCGGCTTCTTAATTAATTGGTTGTTTTAGATTAGGCGATTATTTTGGAATTATTGATTATTTTTGATATTTCAAAGATAATCGAATTATCGATTTTAAAGGAAATACAATAAAAATAGATTATTGATAATAATCGATTGATCGAAAATAATCGATTATTTAAAATAATCGATCATTCTGTTTTTTTTGAAAATCGATTTGTCAGTTAATCGACTTTTTAATTAATCGAATATTTTTGAAATACAATAAAATAGATTATTGGTAATAATCGATATATCATAGAACCGTCTTCTTAATTAATTGATTATTTTCGATTAGGCGATTATTTTGGAATTATCGATTATTTTCGGTATTTCAAAGATAATCGAATTAACGATTTTAAAGGAAATACAATAAAAATAGATTATTGATAATAATCGATTGTTCGAAAATAATTAATTATTTAAAATAATCGATCATTCTGTTTTTTTTTTAAATCGATTTATCAGTTAATCGACTTTTTAATTAATTGATTATTTTTGATTAATCGATTATTTTCGATTTTTCAAAGATTATCGAATAATCTGTTTCCATGGACGAAAAAAATGGTTTATTTGAAAATAATCGATTATTTAAAACAAACGATAATTCTATTTATATTATATTTTGTAAACACTGATTTATCGGTTAATTGGCTTTTTAATTAATCGATTATTTTTGATTTTTCAAAGATAATCAAGTAGTCGATTTTAAAGGAAATGACAGAAAATATATCGTTTGAAAATAATCTATTGATCGAAAATAATCGATTATTTTCAATTATCGATAATTTATTTCGATAATCACTCATCCCTAGCGACCAAATGACTTTTAATAGATTTAAATTTTAAAATGTTATCTGGTTTCAGACATATGCATTTCTAGAGTTTTATGTGACTCGTCCTTTATAATAATTAATATTCTTAAAGAAAGAAGCCTTAATATACTTTTTCTGAGGTTACAATACGAAACAGCATTTTCTCATTTTGACTAATTTTTAATAATATGTAATAGCCGTAGAAAAAATATAATGTTCAACTCATAAGGGTAGATTTGCAGTATTAGCCTGCGCACATGCTATTTTTATAATACTCGTAGACAATGAGTAACATTTTTTGCTCTATTAACAATATATTCTATTTCAACATTTTACTGTAATCTCTTGCAGAAAAGTCCGTAGTAAATAAACGCTAACGAAATATTCTATAAAAGGTCTTCTCTTTACATAAAATGTCGTGGCATCTGTTTGATATTAAAAAATCACGATAATTTGATTTCATAATACAAAATTCGATTAAACACCTTTTAAATAAACCTAATAGTTCATTAAGTTGCTAATAAACAAAGTCCGGTTCCTGTCACAGAGTTCGGGTCGCCGCGTGTCCCCGCCCAGTTCCCCCACTCCGTTAACCCTTCTTTAGAAATTGGCAACATTTGCGCAGGTTTAAAACCGGTGTATGTTATATCTCTGGTCTCTTTTATCTAAGGTAAAATCATACTGAGAAATAATAAAAATTATTGCCATTAATATTTTTTGAATTTTCTACCTCGGTACGTTCGACTTTAGGAACACACTGTTTGGTCAATTTCACTTTGTTTTTTAATTTAAATGATATTAAGTATGATTTTAACTCACCTTAGGTTTGGAAATACGAAAAAAAGTATAAATCAATTATATATTTTAATTAAATATTTTTTTAAAACAAGAAAACGAGTCTTTCATTAAATTTAACCTAAAACTTGAAAATTTTAATATTTGACATTTCTTTTCTGTATAATGAGCGGGGTTGCCAAGATTAATTTATTACTTGTTACTATTTCTGCCGTTACCCGCCATATTTAAAAAACTAAGTAGTCTGGGTATTAACAGTTTAGATTTAGATGTTCATTTATTTTATTAGAATATTAATTGTGAATATCATTCAACAATTTTGTTTTGAATCATTTATTGTGTTTTTTTTAATAATCAAAATTATGGAAGTGAATAGGAATAATGATATTAATCAAATTATTAACAAGAATGATGCTGATTTGGTAAAATTCTTACAATATATTAATTTAATAACGTCACATTTCCATTGCAAGAGAAGATCTTGCAAACGAGTTTATAAGATCAGACAAAAAAAGAGCAAACAATTTGAATACAGTTTTTTATTACCCAAAATGTAGAACTGACAATACATTATTTCAAAATTTATTTTTGAGAAGATGAAAATTTCGGTGTGAGATACAATTTTATTGTTTTGGTACTGGGCATGCCAACTAAGGGTAGTTTCTACAGCAGAAAGAATGGTGCAGCAATGTAGATACATTCGGGATGTTATAAGCTGGAAACTGATCAATGAAAATTATCAGTTCAGTTTAGGCAATTTTTATGAATTTATTAATAGGCTCAACTTTCGTTTAGCCGAAAGTGAAAAAAGGCGCGCCTGGCTGCTTTCCTCTGTAGTGGTTAGGAGGTCGATGGGAGGTAGGTGGGAGGTGAGTGGGAGGAGCTTAGCATGATCTTATTAGTAAGTGGAAAAAGGCGCGCGCGCGAATTTCGAAACGCCGGCCGGGCGCACTCGCTTCGCTCTTTCCTCTGTAATGGTTAGGAGGTGAATGGGAGGTGGGTGGGAGGAGCTTAGCGTGATCTTATAATGTAAGTGGAAAAAAGGCGCGCAAATAAAGGTTATGTAACATATGTAAAAAACAGGAAACAAACAACTTTGATACCAATAATTCGCCGCATTGTTCATCCAGAATCTGAAATTTAGACTGACCAATGGAATGGATATTGTTACACTGGTTTTTGGTATCTTAATTTATTGCAACTCAACTTTATCAATAATTCTTAACTAGCCGTTTCACAAAGCTGGCGTCAACTGGGTTTCTTGTAGTGGCTTTCCCCGTAGAACTGTCTTCGCACTTGATTATGTTTTCTACCGGTGTACAGAGCCCTATATTTTGTCCTTTCTTTAGTTTCAACGGTCTCTTCGGATAAATTGGCAGCCCTTACTGGGATTACTTGATCAACGTTAACGAGACATCTAGCTAGCAGAATTCCGTCACTCACAGATTCTTCACTTTCCACAATGCCCACACGTAAGCCGTGTGTTTTCTCGCTAAGTGTCGCCGAGACGACAGCTTCAGAATTTTAGGGTGCTTCTATGTCTTCTTCCGCTAGGACCTTTATCGGTTGAGTCTTTTCTTCTGAATTTAGCACAATTTCCTCGTTTCCAATTACCAAGATCTTGTTTTGAAGGTCGATGATAAACTTATTTTGCATAATGTCCATACCAAGGACACACTGATCCTTAATATCGGCCACCAGAAATAAGTGTTCTATCAGGGTATTACCAATCTGTACGGTTGCTGATATCTCGCCTAGAACAGGAGAAGTGTGCCCTGTAACCGTTTCCAGAACTAAGTTTCTTCGAGTTGGTCTTGGTTTTCGATGCAGGATCCCTGTTCGAATTAAAGACTTAGTTGCACCAGTATCAAGGACGAAGGTGCCTTCTTTGTTATTGATATACCCTTTGACCAATAGATTTTGTTTGTTTTTATTTAAGGTGTAAGTGCGAATTTTGGGGCCCTCTGTTACAGCCGACGCCTGTCCCGTAGTGTCGACCTTTATTCGTTTCCCTGACTATTGCTAGAAAGCCGGCTAGGTGTGGTTGACCGGCTTCTCTGGGAGAAATACCTGCTGCAATTATTTCTTGATGGACTTCGGGAAGGGCTTCGGGAGGTTGATCTAGGTGAATTTCTGGTATCATTCCCCGATTCTCGATTTATAGAACGAGTCCTGCTTCGACAAGTTCTTTGAAAGTATCCGATTCTTCCACAATTCAAGCATCTTTTGCTTTCATTTTGGCTATTTCGTTGCATACTTTGCAGGGTATTTAAGATTTGTGAGATGGTAGGTTAAGGGGTAGTTTTAGTAGTGGCCTCTTTACTTTCTTGAAATCGAATTTCTCTCAATTTTGCGCGAGAAGATCTAGATATACTTTTTGCTGCTTCGTATTCCTGGGCAGCAATAAGTGTTTCACTAAACGTCTTGTGGTGTAGCCGAAAAGCCTGCTGCATTTCCACGTCCTGTAGTCCATCAATGAATGCTTGTATGCCGATTTATTCTAAAAAATCTTTAGGTGCCTGTGGATAGGCCAGATGCAGCAATCTTTTAATATGGGCTTCAAATTCTTGTAGACTCTCATTGTGTTTCTGACTACGAACTTTTAGCTGGTTTTGGAATACCTGTTTTAAATGCTGCTGGCCATATCTTGTCTCCAAAGCTTGGACAAGAGATGAATAACTGGGTTCTTCTTGGGGAAGTAACTTTAAAATGGTTGCTGCCTGACCTCGCAGTGACACTATCAATGAAGCCGCCATCTCTTTCTCGGCCCAGCCATTGGCTCTAGCTGCAGCTTCAAATTGGAGTCGATATGTTTCCCATGTTGTTTGGCCGTCGAACGTGGGTGGTTTCAGGATCTTGCTACTATGGTTTTGTGAGACGGGTTTGAATACGGCTTGGTTCGGTTATAGATGAAGATAAGGTAGTGTTTTCAGCTTGAATGTTGCTTACAGAAGCTTGGCTACGAATTCATTCTTCTCTCTAACTCTGCCATTTCAGCTCTAATTTGCCTTTCCAACTCTACTCTAGCCTGTTTTGTTGATGTTTTAAATTAGTCTTTAAATTCTCTTGTTGTTCTAAATTCATTTTAAGGTTTTGTAATTTTTTTTTAGATTCTCTTGCTGCTGTTCTAGATTGGCTTTTAAATTATCCAGTTGTTGTGTTAAGAGGTCTACTCGGCTGTTTAGCTGACCTACCTCTTGCTTAAAGTTTTCTTGAATTTGCAGCAAACCATTCATAATTTCTACCTTAGCTTTCCTACGCCTTTTTTTCCTCCTTCCTACGCCTTTCCTTTTTCTCCTCTTCTTCCTTCCTACGCCTTTCCTTTTCCTCATCTTCCTTCCTACGCCTTTCCTTTTTCTCTTCTCGCCTATCCTTTTCCTCTTCTCACCTATCCTTTTCCTCTTCTCGCCTTTCCATTTCCTCCTCTCGCCTCTTTCTCTCCTCTTCCATCTTCAAAAACCATGCTGTTGGGCCTGAAGTATCCATATCTGTTTCGTACGCCTTTTATTTTATTGGTTATATCCATAAAACAGTTAACCATTCAAAATATTTTCGAGATCCCGAGACAGGTATCTGTACGAACCATGTGGTTATTGGTCATGCTTAAAACTTGGTGTCATGAATTCTAAATTTTTGCCGGAATACATCGACACTTTTATGTGGAAGGAAAGATATGATGGAAAAAGTGCCAAAGATAGATTAAAAAATTTAACTTTGCACATATCACAAAAATAGTAATGGTTTTTTGTTTATATGTTTTGTTCTGGTTTATTTGTTCTAATTAATCCAAATTTTTGAAAATTTCCCAATTGTAATTTATATTGTTTAAGCTGATATGATCATATTTTATTCTTTGACTTATGTTAGAGGTTGGGGAGCGATGTTTGATATCGATTATATACTATTTGAACTGTAATGATTCCAGGCCGTATAAGTCGCCCTGTATGACCGGGTAGCGGAGAATTTAGAGTGTTGAATGAGTCAAATAAAATGATTTTGTAACATTGTATTTCTAGAAAACTTACAAAGGATTACTGTTTAATTTTATAAACAATTGTATGAGCTGGGAGCGATGTTTGATACAGATTCTGGTATTTTATCACAAAATTCTATTATTTTTATTTAAATAAACAAATCATAAAAGTATAATAATTTACGAGTTTACTAGTTATATCTTCTTACATATTAAAATACTTAGCAACCCTGTACACATATGTCAAAAGATTTGATGAAAAATGTGCAATTTTTTAAACATTACATTTCTCGCTTAATCATGGATAATCTCCATTTTTTTTTTCAGTTTTCATGTTATATAACTTCACTACTTTCTAATAGTACAAAAAATATTTTGAAATTCGTGTGTCTTTTAAGTCGAATGTAACCTTCTACCTTAACATCCTGTATTTCGGAAACCAGTAATATTTTATCTATTTCATTTAATCGTCTTATTTTTAATCAGTGAATATTCAGTTGTTCTGTGTCCCATTCTTAATGAAACGCCCTGTATTAATAAATATTTAAACTTACTCAGCTTCTTCTTGAAATTTCTTTAATAATTGACTTTTTCTAATACCGAGCGTAGGTCTTTGTTCAAACACCGGTGGCATATAAGAACTGCGTGTTATAGAACATTTCGGTTCTTGAGGCAACTTGCTTCGATGCGTAGCATCTCTGATCAAATACGGTCTGCTTTCAGTTTCTCTATTCGGATACCAGCATTTCTCCATCAAACTTTCTTGATCCTCTTCATGTTTAGTATCTTTTATGTCTTTACATTTATCCTCTGCCATTTTATTATTGTAATCAGAATTTCCGAACTAAAAAAAAATATCTTTCAGTGTCACTGTCTTTGTTTGATCGATTATGTCAGGCGCTGCGTCACGACTTTCAAAACAAATTAGTCGAAGGGTTAACCACTCCCGAAATACTGGTGCGTTTTCACTCGAAATCACTACAAATTTTTTCGAAAATTCCGAAATCATCATAATCATGGTCGAAATCATTAACAAATTGGTCGCTCAAAAATGTAAATGCGGCAGCTTGTGGATCAAAAGACAAGGGAATAGCCCAAGAAATATGGATAAGTTTTGACCTTAGTGGTTTCCCTCTCGAATTAGTATAATGCTAAGTATGTACCAAATAGAAAGTGTTATTATGTTAGGTCAAATAGATGTTTAGATAATTACAACTTTTCTTTTTTTTAATCAATTTTCAAGTTTTATGTTTAGTTATTTTTGTTTATTGCCTCGCTTCCGCTAGTTTGCGTGATTGAGCTTATTTAAAAGCACCTGCAGGTTTTCTTGGGGAATTTAATGAACCAAAACAAACAGTATAACATTTTAAATAAACTAGTTAATTCAGATGCATACATCTTAGATATAACTAGGGTTGTGGATAACAAAAATTAATCAATGAATTAAGGCTGGCGATTGCCCATGTTAATTCCCCGTATATTCAGAGGTTACTTTCGATAAAGCTTTTGAGAAAAGTATACTTCGTAGCATTAATTTTAATATAGAAATCAGTTCATGAATTATGCCTACGGGTTGTAAACAAATCTAAAGGAACAGAATTTTTTAAAAATACTTGAAAAATGACTTTGATCCCTCGGTATCCAAACCACATAGAAACCCTCGACTTGTCGACGTATTTACCTTAAAACTAAACATATTAAGACGTTTTCTTTTCGTTACCACTCGTACAAATAACATATCGAATAAATGAAACAAATCGCACTTCAAAATAATGTTTGGTTTTCCTGAAAGCTTGGTTTGAAATAAAAGCTAATAATTATTGACCTAAGTGGCCTTTGCCCTAATCAAAGTGCCGTAAGAAGTTCAAGGTAATTTAATAGATGGCGCTATAGAACCTTTGTTATTTGTATTACTCATGGAGGTAGGTATTATTGTAACCTTAGATAATATAATAGCAGATAGGCCACCACTGCATAAAGTTATACAATATTAATCTCGCTATCATATAATCAGTATCTCTCTTTCTAATGAAGGTTTTCTCACTCGTTTTAGAATACCCAGCAGTAGCGTACCGTAAAACAATTTCGTTGGGTCATTTTAAATGCGAAAATGTTGACCAAATAGAATATAAAATGTTTTAAAAGGTAGGTAGGTCCATTTTTAATGAAGTGAAAACAAAATATGACTTTTTTGTCATGAATGTAATATTAATAACAATTACTTTTAACACCACAACACGAACAAATTTAAATTAAACAACTGGAATAATTGTCTGAGAAAAGCTTTGTAAAACTGACAAATACAAACAAAGAGATAGAGATATTAATCTATTTCTCTCTAATTAGAATTCTCGACCATATTATCATGGCGACACAAACATTGTTTAGTGTCCTCTCTTTACTACTTACTTACTCTGAGATTGTAACAGTGGAAGTAGCACAGAATACAATATTTACACGACGTCACCAGCCAACTGTTGCCAACCTAACCTAACCAGAACTAATCCGGAACTGATGCGGACCTGATCTCGAACTGATCCGGAACCGTTTTAGAACTGATCCGGAACTGAACCGGATCAGTTCTGGAACAGTACAGGATCAGTTCTGGAACAGTACAGGATCAGTTCGAGATCAGTTCTGATTAGGTTAGGTTGACACTAGTTGGCTTATGACACGTGACGTCAAGACGAGTGACCTTGATAATGACAAAAATTGGCAGAATGAACCTTAGCGATTTTCCATCTTAATTTACATAAGGATTGTGCTAGAAAGAACTCTTGTTGCTTCTTTAGTAAAATGTCTATTTGAGATTTTGGAAAACGAGCTTTACGGAGTCCATTTTTAACTTTCATATATACCTATATATTTTTCTTGCACACAAATTAAAAAATCTGATGTGTCCAACACATGACTTTCCTATCTAGTTATTATAGGCTTTTTCCGGTTATTTTGTACAACCTATTGCAGCACCTCTATAAATGTTTAGAGGATAAACTAAATATATACATCTTCCACATACATCTACCTCGAAACATTTTTCTATAGATAATCATTGAAAACGAAAATACTGAAAAATTAAAATTTAGCACTTTTCCTACAATTTTTCCATTACGGTCCATTTTAGAAAAATCATGTATAAACAAAAATTATAGAGATTGATATCGCAAACAACTTTTAGTTCAACAATTTTCATAAAAATCAGAATTTTGCACATTTTGTCAAATTTCTCGAATACGGACTATTTTAGGAAATTTTGACATAAAGCAAAAATTATAGATAATAATATTAGAAGTAACTTTTATTTGAACAATTTTTTTCTCCAAACATAAATAACAGATATATTCCATAAAATATAAAAACGGCCTCCCATAAAGTACCCCCCCAGATGTTCCGACTGTCTCCAAAATCTAATCAATTCACGTCATGCCGAAATAAAACTTAAATTTAAAATTTAATGTTTTTTTCTTTATCCGTTTTTGAGTTTTCTTCAAATTTCGAAATTTACACATTTTCTCAAATATCTCGAATACGGTCCATTTTAGAGAAATTATGTATGGGATAAAAATTATAGAGAATTATATTACAAACAACTTTTATCTGAACAATTTTTATAAAAAAATATTTTTTTACATTTTGTCAAATTTCTCGAATACGGACCATTTTAGGAAAATTTTGTATAGAACAAAAATTATAGATAATAATATAAGAAGTAACTTTTATTTGAAGAATTTTCTTCCCCAAACGGAAATAACATATATTCCATAAAATATAAAAATGACCACCTATAAAGTACCCCCAGATGTTTCGACTCTGCCTAAAATCTAATCAGTTCATTGTACAATAGAACAAAGCTTAAGTTTAAAATTTGGTGTTTTTCTGTGTATCATGAGTTATGGTGGATACAGACACACACACAGAGACATCATCGCGAAAATAGTCAAAACGGATTCAGGGGACCTCAAAACGTAAAAATCCGTCAAAAACTCGAGGCCGAAAAAAATAATAATTCCTATACTTTCCTTATATCTGTATACAGATAGGAAAGTAAAAATAAACCTTGTAATGTAATGACTTATGTACAGGACGAGCCACCGGTAACGCCTCGGTCTGTAGAGCCAAAACTATATGATTTTTTAAAATTTGTTTTCACAACGACATGTTTGTCCGAAAAAAAGGCAACAATTTAAAAATAATTTTAATCATACAGGGTTCTCCAAAAAAATGAAAAACATATTAAAGTTAGGTTTTTTTAAATGGAATGCCTTGTATTTTATTTTATATTTGAATTGCCCTCGCTTTTCCCATTATAACAATACCAAATAGTATGAGATTATAAAGAGTATACCGCTAATACCAATTTTATATGAAAATCGTATTGATCTCAATGGCCTGTATACTGCAAAAGAAACAATTGAAGCCATTGGTGTAAAAAGGATGCAAGCCACAATTTGTCGTGAAGTGACTGTTTTAACTCAAAACATCTATTAATAAGGATACTAACCACATACAAATTATTTTACCTCTATTTCGAATTAGAGACATTATTTTTAGTAATATTTATATGTAAATATTTTTTTAAAATTTGTATTAGACACATTTAAAACAAGTTTTAAACTCCATTTTTCAAAACTTACAATGTGGCATATATCCGTATTAGTCTTATTACACCAAGGTCTTCAATTGAAAAGCAATCTTTTGTGGTAAAGATTTTCGATATTAGTCTACATTTTATGCCGATACACTATTTTTTTAATTCGAAACAAATCTGTACAGGGTAAGTTAAAATTCAAATACATACTTTATCTTTTTTTTTAAATTGAATTTTATATCACAAGCAACTTTTATTTGACAAAATTTTTTCTTCAAGCGTAAATAACATATATTCCTTAAAGTAGAAAAACGACTATCTATAAAGTACCCCCAGATGCTCCGTATATTCCCAAAATCAAATCAACTCATTAGAGGATGAACTACTACTCCTACAATAATACCAAGTGTAACAATTCTTCCCGCTAAAAACAATAGAGAGTTGAAGTGATGTTATAAACGTAAACGTATACGTGAAATTTGACATCTGCGCATGCCTATTAAAATATCCTTTACGTTTACGTCTACGTACATACGTAAACTTACGGGGTCTGGCGTATACACGTAACGCCTCTTTTTAATAGGAAAAGTAGAAATCCCAATATAATATGTCATTAACTGTCATTATTTGTCATGATACGTAAATGACACGATGCGTTTAACAACTTCAACTCATATTTTGTACAGCAACGTAGACATTATTTTTCTGCGTTCACGTTTACGTTAACGTACTGGAAATACTTCAACTCTGTATTATTTGTCTAACGTCTGCCGATTGTTAGTTATGCAATAGTTTCTATATTTTGAGGTGGGAGAATTAGAGGAGATACCTACTGTGAATTTCCCCTGAAACTAAACTCGATCGCCGAGAGCAATAACTCTTAAAATGCCTTTAAATCCCTTTAAATTGAAGTGTATCTCTATATCTATCGTATTAATGTTTCGCTCTGACTGTCCTCTCTTGTTTAGTAATTTGTCATATTCTTTGTCTCTCGAGTTCTTCGGTAACAAATTTTGGCTTTCTTTCGCTATTTTTGCAATGTCGTCAGGGATTTCAAAACTTCTTAAGTTTGACAGCATTTCCCTAGCCACTATAGTGTATACTATGATAAAATGACAATGTTGTTCAAATTGAATTTTCGCATTTTAATACATGTGTATGCCCTCGTGCGACTCACATTCTCGGGCCAGAGACCCTTGAGTTTGTAAATCGTCATCCTCAGAGCATGAACATCTACATGTTAGATTTTATTAATTATTAAGTCACATAATTATTTAGTTACCAAGTGATTAGACAAAGAACACAATGCCAACAGCAACAACAGCTGATCACATTAGACACACAAGGCGACTCAAATCGTTCTGCCTGGAGGAGCGCTGACGACGGTCCGCTATTACCGCATCAGTTCCCGCACTCCCCGGTCTTGACTGCCGATGTTATTTACCGTACTACAATTAACAAAAATTTGTTTACCTGCTAACATACAAAAATAATTATTAGAGTCTACAAATTCAAAATAATAATAATATAAATTTTCAGGTAACGATAAAAAACTGGACAGAAAATCATTGTTCAGAATAATAAAAAGATTAGTCAATGAAGGCTATATAAAAGTTTACAAACTAGCCATGTACAACAACGCCATAAGCAAAACAGTCGTATTTATCTGCCACCCGTCCGTAAATCACATGGATGATACGATAAAAAGCGCTTGTCAACAGATCAAATGGAAATTTTTCACTACCAGTTGCTCGGCGTCTAAAACGACAAAACCTCACGTGCCCGGCGTACAGAAAAGTTTGGAAAACAAAATCGGAAAGTCCCCATTTTCTGCTACTGATGTTTTGAAAAGCATCAACGAGTTGAATAAGTTAAATAAACTGATGGTAAAAGAAATACATAGAAAACATAGGAAAACAATGGGAGTTATTTATGGATGTAAAGCAAAATTTACCAGGTAAATATTTTCTTTTTTTAACAAAATTCCCTTTGAAGGGTATTTTACCCATTAAAAACGATCGATAGGTATTTAATTCTAACTTAATTGAATCCCTTAGGGTCTAATAAATTAATTACGCTTAATATTTAACGTGTACACTTTTCGCACTATGCTCTGTTTTCTCACTATTCAAACAGTTTGGACCTCTTGGGCCTTCTTACTTGGTTTGTGTTGTCTAGGAGTTGGATTGCATTGAAGAAGTCTTTGTTCTTTGTTCACAAGTCTCCTTCCTTTTAAGATTGGCTTCTTCAAACCTTTTCCTGATTTATCATACCATCCCTTAGATTACACATGTAAGCTATGGATGTATGTTTCATCAGTATTTAATAACATTTTTTAAGTGTCAACATTTTTTATAATCTATGAATAATTTTTCCTTTTAAACCAACAATTTTTTTAGGAGGCATGGTTTTAGATTAAATAACACAACACTCACTTATAAACGTCTTAAAATAGTCGAAAATCAAACATATTTAACAAATAAACGATTACAAAAACACAATCTCAAATGTTAAACGCTAACAAATAAATTGCTATCGGCTTAAAAATGTTCGTTCTACGCCAGTGGCGTGATACTGTCGTTACTAAGCCACGTAGATAAACAAGACATAATTTGGTTTCTGCGATTGTCATTGTTGCAACTTCAGCTGGCATCGTTTCTCGTGAACGGAGTCTACATCTACGATGTTTCTTAGTGTTTGTCCCATTGTTGAATTACTTTGATGTTGCTTTGGCAGCACAGTCCCAAAGCTGGATGGCTTATGTCATGTGTCCAGACAGGTTTTCAGATTTGCTTGTAAAGAAGCAATTTGTTATATGTACAGGGCGTGGAATTTCTTCTTATCATCCAGTATATTTTTCTGTATTTAATTTTATTTTTTTTTTCTTTCTTTATTTCTTTTTGACATGTACTTTCCAGCGGAGTTTAGCAGCCATACTCAACCTGCAGCCCCCAAGCTGTTTTATGCGACCCTCCAAGCTTTTTTGTGCAGCCCCAAACACGATTATTAGTAATTGAAATGGTTGACCTACAGTCCTGTCCTTTTGCGACTTTTCAAAGCTTAATAAACCACCTAATATTTAAAGCTAGTCCCTATCGTCACCTATTATCCTTTATTTGCTTTTCAAAAAATATTGTGGCCCGTGTAGCATAACAAACAGATTTATGTGGCCCGAAAGAAAGAAAAAAAGGTTGAATACAGCTGGTCTAGAGTCATACCCAAATATTTCACTGAATCATCAAAAGTTGACGTGAATTAACTTGTTTTCATTTCATTTTGATGCGATATCTTTTAGTCCAGATACATATCTGGTTTATACATGTTTGAATTTTTCTGGCCGCTTCTTCGTATGCGAATGTAGCTATTATTACGAACTCACGGTTAGGTATGTCATTAGTGTATAGTAGGTAAAGTATGGGGCTCAGTACACTACCTTGTGTACTTTCCAAAAATCAATACTTTCCCTTTTATCGAATATATTCCTTTCTTTTGACTCACGCTGTATAAAAGAAATTTACGGGTTCGTCCACATATCTAACAATAGATGAAGTCGAAAATATTTGATTGACACTGTTTCGTTTCGTTTTTCAGGATGAGGATAATGCACGAATTCCTCTTCTATCTGGTATACAATTACAACGGATCTAAAAAACCACTACCACGTGAAGATGTTCGTAAATTATTTAAAAGTTATCGTATCGAACTCTCCGAAAAAGATTTGAATGAAATACCAAACGTATATTGTAACGAAATAAGTTGGAAAATGTTTGTACCCCCTTTACCAGCGCACGCTGGATGGACCACCGGCTGGGCGCTGGTTTGCGATATCATTCTGAGATTTCCACTTTCTGTTCTATTGAAAATTCATAATTGCTGTTACGAAGATTCTGAACTTTTGGCAACTTTGAATCATCCCGTTAAAAGGTAAGTGTGGTTTAAATACTTTTTAGTAAGTTTTCTTATTTGTATATTAACCGTTTTCTATAATCCAGCAACTCTACTGTGGTAAAATATTGTAGCATACATGTTGTTAAGTCTTCACTTATTTAAAATAATTAATATTATCGGATATGAAAGGTAATATTTCATTTTTATTCTCATTATTTTTTCTGTAATTCGGTACTGACTCGATCACACCTCCCGGAATATACAAATATCAGCCCTTAAATACAATTCACACCCTTCAGATTCGGTGCGTGCACAACCAGGAAGAGAAATCTGTATCGGGAACAAAAATCTAAAGGTATGACCTGATTGGCGCAGCTTTTAAATCTACTTTGGAACCGCGATATACCGGCATCTTAGCCATGACCGAAATTTTCAAATGTTTAACTAGACCATTTATGTAAATAGGATTCAGGAACTTCACGTTACTATTCTAGACACAAATAAATTTCAGAAACTGCGCAACTGCTGTTAACTTTTTTACCGGAATTGTTACAATCTGATTTAGCATTAACGATCTTAGTAATCGGTTTTGATATATGGTACACTTTATATTGTAAATACTTTGTAAATATGACTTTGTAATTACTGCTTTGTAAATACTTTGTAAATACTTTGTAAATACTTTGTAAATACTTTGTAAATACTTTGTAAATACTTTGTAAATACTTTGTAAATACTTTGTAAATACTTTGTAAATACTTTGTAAATACTTTGTAAATACTTTGTAAATACTTTGTAAATACTTTGTAAATACTTTGTAAATACTTTGTAAATACTTTGTAAATACTTTGTAAATACTTTGTAAATACTTTGTAAATACTTTGTAAATACTTTGTAAATACTTTGTAAATACTTTGTAAATACTTTGTAAATACTTTGTAAATACTTTGTAAATACTTTGTAAATACTTTGTAAATACTTTGTAAATACTTTGTAAATACTTTGTAAATACTTTGTAAATACTTTGTAAATACTTTGTAAATACTTTGTAAATACTTTGTAAATGCTTTGTAAATACCTTGTAAATACTTTGTAAATACTTTGTAAATACTTTGTAAATAAATACTTTGTAAATAAATACTTTGTAAATAAATACTTTGTAAATAAATACTTTGTAAATGCTTTGTAAATACTTTGTAAATACTTTGTAAATAATTTGTAAATACTTTGTAAATGCTTTGTAAATACCTTGTAAATACCTTGTAAATACTTTGTAAATACTTTGTAAATACTTTGTAAATAATTTGTAAATACTTTGTAAATACTTTGTAAATAATTTGTAAATACTTTGTAAATACTTTGTAAATACTTTGTAAATACTTTGAAAATACCTTGTAAATACTTTGTAAATACTTTGTAAATACTTTGTAAATACTTTGTAAATACTTTGTAAATACTTTGTAAATACTTTGTAAATACTTTGTAAATGCTTTGTAAATGCTTTGTAAATACTTTGTAAATACTTTGTAAATACTTTGTAAATACTTTGTAAATACTTTTTAAATACTTTGTAAATACTTTGTAAATACTTTGTAAATACTTTGTAAATACTTTGTAAATACTTTGTAAATACTTTGTAAATACTTTGTAAATACTTTGTAAATACTTTGTAAATACTTTGTAAATACTTTGTAAATACTTTGTAAATACTTTGTAAATAATTTGTAAATACTTTGTAAATACTTTGTAAATAATTTGTAAATACTTTGTAAATACTTTGTAAATACTTTGTAAATACTTTGTAAATACTTTGTAAATACTTTGTAAATACTTTGTAAATACTTTGTAAATAATTTGTAAATACTTTGTAAATACTTTGTAAATACTTTGTAAATACTTTGTAAATACTTTGTAAATACTTTGTAAATACTTTGTAAATACTTTGTAAATACTTTGTAAATACTTTGTAAATACTTTGTAAATACTTTGTAAATACTTTGTAAATACTTTGTAAATACTTTGTAAATACTTTGTAAATAATTTGTAAATACTTTGTAAATACTTTGTAAATACTTTGTAAATACTTTGTAAATACTTTGTAAATACTTTGTAAATACTTTGTAAATACTTTGTAAATACTTTGTAAATACTTTGTAAATACTTTGTAAATACTTTGTAAATACTTTGTAAATACTTTGTAAATACTTTGTAAATACTTTGTAAATACTTTGTAAATACTTTGTAAATACTTTGTAAATACTTTGTAAATACTTTGTAAATACTTTGTAAATACTTTGTAAATACTTTGTAAATACTTTGTAAATACTTTGTAAATACTTTGTAAATACTTTGTAAATACTTTGTAAATACTTTGTAAATACTTTGTAAATACTTTGTAAATACTTTGTAAATACTTTGTAAATACTTTGTAAATACTTTGTAAATACTTTGTAAATACTTTGTAAATACTTTGTAAATACTTTGTAAATACTTTGTAAATACTTTGTAAATACTTTGTAAATACTTTGTAAATACTTTGTAAATACTTTGTAAATACTTTGTAAATACTTTGTAAATACTTTGTAAATACTTTGTAAATACTTTGTAAATACTTTGTAAATACTTTGCAAATACTTTGCAAATACTTTGTAAATACTTTGTAAATGCTTTGTAAATACTTTGTAAATACTTTGTAAATACTTTGTAAATACTTTGTAAATACTTTGTAAATACTTTGTAAATACTTTGTAAATACTTTGTAAATACTTTGTAAATACTTTGCAAATACTTTGTAAAGACTTTGCAAACACTTTGTAAAGACTTTGCAAACACTTTGCAAATACTTTGCAAATACTTTGCAAATACTTTGCAAATACTTTGCAAATACTTTGCAAATACTTTGCAAATACTTTGTAAATACTTTGTAAATACTTTGTAAATACTTTGTAAATATTTTGTAAATACTTTGTAAATACTTTGTAAATGCTTTGTAAATACCTTGTAAATACCTTGTAAATACTTTGTAAATAAATACTTTGTAAATAAATACTTTGTAAATGCTTTGTAAATACTTTGTAAATAATTTGTAAATACTTTGTAAATGCTTTGTAAATACTTTGTAAATACTTTGTAAATACTTTGTAAATAATTTGTAAATAATTTGTAAATACTTTGTAAATACTTTGTAAATAATTTGTAAATACTTTGTAAATACTTTGTAAATACTTTGAAAATACCTTGTAAATACTTTGTAAATACTTTGTAAATACTTTGTAAATACTTTGTAAATAATTTGTAAATACTTTGTAAATACTTTGTGAATACTTTGTAAATACTTTGTAAATACTTTGTAAATACTTTGTAAATACTTTGTAAATACTTTGTAAATACTTTGTAAATACTTTGTAAATACTTTGTAAATACTTTGTAAATACTTTGTAAATACTTTGTAAATACTTTGTAAATACTTTGTAAATACTTTGTAAATACTTTGTAAATACTTTGTAAATACTTTGTAAATACTTTGTAAATACTTTGTAAATACTTTGTAAATACTTTGTAAATACTTTGTAAATACTTTGTAAATACTTTGTAAATACTTTGTAAATACTTTGTAAATACTTTGTAAATACTTTGTAAATACTTTGTAAATACTTTGTAAATACTTTGTAAATACTTTGTAAATACTTTGTAAATACTTTATAAATACTTTGTAAATACTTTGTAAATACCTTGTAAATACCTTGTAAATGCCTTGTAAATACTTTGTAAATACTTTTTAAATACTTTGTAAATACTTTGTAAATACTTTGTAAATACTTTGTAAATACTTTGTTTTCTAGTCGCTTTATGACGCCATATTTTTATTCTAGATTTTATTTGGTAAAAGATCATTCTGAAATAATCAGACGGACCGTATTTTTTAAGCGCAAATACCTTTACGATGCTTACGATACAATAAATCGGTTGGTATTTTGCGGATTGGTTCAATTCGGTCCTAAGAAATATAAAGAAAAAGACCAATTGTTTATCTATGTGAACCGAAGAGCTACGGTTAAGGACACCAGAAGCAGCGGCCCCGGATACAATGAGGTGGAAAATAAGGAGTATCCCACGATACCGTTTTATTTTAATACTCTTAGTGATATCGATCATTATTGGCACATGCTAAATTCTATAAGTAAGTTTAATAATTTATCAATTTTTGCGTGTACTTGCTGTACAAAACACTTGTCGCCCCTATTCCTAGGACCAATTTCATAATTTCAATATTAATAATAGTAATACTCTACCTATAATTCACCCCCTTACCAGTGAATTATAACCCCAAAAACTAACTGAGCTTGTCCGGTGAGGGAATTAATATTATCATTTGCCTCGGCGCCACGGGGCGACTTACAGATGAGTGGATGGTATCATTTGACTTATAGGTGAGGAAAACGGCGAATTCTAATATGGATGTCATATCAACAGAAATTAAATTACTGCTAATTCGGCACCCATCAAATCTTACAACGAATTATGCAAATTCATTTAAAATTCACATGGTTTGGTCTAGGATCTAAAGTTTGGTGTCAATGTATCAACCACTAAATGATCTGTAATAAAATACAGGTCGTCGACACGGCTACGCTACCGAAGAGGAGACAAAAATTTTATCAGCTGCTGTCAAAATTGCCACTTTTTGTCCAAATTTGCCCCCTTTTTCCAAAATTGTCTTGTTTAAAAAATATATCGGCGTCTTTTCAAAAGTTAACACTGTCCAAAATTACCCCCTTTTTTGTCCTAATTATTAATTTTTTCAATTGTCCATTTTGTAAAAAATACCCACTTTTGTCCAAATTGTACTGGGTTTTGTCCAAAATAGCTTCTTTTTGATCTAAATTTACCCATTTTGTAAATTTATCCTACTTGCTCATTTTTGGTCGAAAATACCTTCATTTTGGTTAAAAATTACCCACATAATTACCCCTGTTTGGATACTTTAAATATTATATCGATTTCATGATACAAATTTATTGAAAAAGAACACCCTAAAGCTTTATTTTTTATAACTTTAAATGGAAATAAAACACAAAATAAATTTAATAACACAAATTTCACCTTCACAAAATTAATAGTAATCGTCCTTACCCGCACACGGTCTTCTTCTAGAGTTAAAATTTACTCTTAAGGGGGTAAATAGGGAGAGAATTATTATCATAATCAAAATTTATTTGCGAATATTTTCCATTACCTACATATCAACGCTTTTACATATTTTATGTTGTAGGTTTAAATACTAAGCTCAATGCTAGAGAACCAGGTCAAATAGTAACGCTAACTTACATAAATACGAAGAATGAATTCGTGGAAAGTATCAAGTCAAGAACACCCAAAGAAGCACTACTGTGAGTATAATTTAAAATCTGTGCCATAGAAATTATAAATATACCAAACTAGAATTTATTAATTTCTTTTGATTTCTTTTAATTTCTTTCGATTTTTTCAATTTCTTTCAATTTATTTTAATTTCGTTTAATGTCATTTAATTTAATTTCATTTCAATATCATTTAATTTTAATTTCATTTCTTTCAATTTCTTTCAATTTCTTTCAATTTCTTTCAATTTCTTTCAATTTCTTTCAATTTCTTTCAATTTCTTTCAATTTCTTTCAATTTCTTTCAATTTCTTTCAATTTCTTTCAATTTCTTTCAATTTCTTTCAATTTCTTTCAATTTCTTTCAATTTCTTTCAATTTCTTTCAATTTCTTTCAATTTTTTTTCAATTTCTTTAAATTTCTTTCAATTTCTTTCAATTTCTTTCAATTTCTTTCAATTTCTTTCAATTTCTTTCAATTTCTTTCAATTTCTTTCAATTTCTTTCAATTTCTTTCAATTTCTTTCAATTTCTTTCAATTTCTTTCAATTTCTTTCAATTTCTTTCAATTTCTTTCAATTTCTTTCAATTTCTTTCAATTTCTTTCAATTTCTTTCAATTTCTTTCAATTTCTTTCAATTTCTTTCAATTTCTTTCAATTTCTTTCAATTTCTTTCAATTTCTTTCAATTTCTTTCAATTTCTTTCAATTTCTTTCAATTTCTTTCAATTTCTTTCAATTTCTTTCAATTTCTTTCAATTTCTTTCAATTTCTTTCAATTTCATTTAATTTAATTTTGTGAGTATAATTTAAAATATATTTCTGTGATAGGAATTATAAATAAACCAAACTAGAATTATTGTAATTAATTACTTTTTGATGTATTAATTTCTTGGAGCCATGTAGGTAGAAAGAGAATGTAAAAATTTCTAGCTCAAAAAAGACCGGATTAGATAATAAAGAATTTTTTTATTGTTAATTTTGGTTTCTTGCAGACATGATAACGGCATAACACCTGGTGACGGAAAAGGCGCATGCGGTTTGGATTCATCATTGTGGCCCCACCTAGTCAGAAATTGGGTTTGGGCAACAAAAGGAACCCGCAGTTTCGTGTTTACGGGTTTAACCAATGAAACCCTCAGAGAGGTTTGCTTTGTTTCTTATTTCTTTAAAACATTTAATTTTTTATTTTATATTTTGGGATTCACAGGGACACTATACACCTATGAATCTTTATAAGAGATTTCGACATTAAAATTTGTGTATATGACAATAAATGTAATTAATGAATATAAATGACGGTAAATAACGATACATTAATGGCAATAAATGATAATATATGATAATAAATGACAATGATAGAAAATAAATGATGATAAATAATAACGATAAATAAATAACAATAAATAAATGACAATCAATGGTAATGAATGAAAATAAATGATAAATAATAACGATAAATAAATGACAATAATAATTATAAATAAATGACAATAAATAACTATAAATGACAATAAATAACTATAAATGACAATAAATAACTATAAATGACAATAAAAAAATGACAATCAATGAAAATAAATCAAAATAAATGACGATAAATAAATGTCAATAAGTGCTAAACCGTAAATGGCAATAAATATATTTAAACAAATAAATCAATGTCAATAAACGAAAATAAATGCCGATAATTGATGATAAATGACGATAAATAAATAACAATAAATGACCGTAAATGACAATAAATAATAATGACACTAAATCACAATAAGTGACAATAATGACAATAAATAATAATGACACTAAATCACAATAAGTGACAATAAATGACTATAAATGGACTTTAATGACAATAAATGACGATAAATGACAGTAAATGACAAGAATATGACAATAAATTAAAATAAATGACAACAAATTAAAAAAGATTAAAAGAAATGATAAAACTGGCCTTATAGAGATGAGCTAAATTTGATACATCTGGGTTATTTTTTGCAGTAATTTTGTATATATGCCCATATTCTTGGCATCGTTTACATTGGGGTAATCTCTGGGTTGCATTGTTTAACACTCTTTTATTAACGGAGCTTTGGTTTGTTGCAATTTCCTTTTTTTTTAATTTTCCTCTAATTTATTTTGCGTAATTGTTTCATTTAGCCTCTGAATGATTTTTGGTATATTTTCCAATGCTACTATAGTTGAATATCTTTAACTAATAATTTATCCATGTTATCTAGTTACTCTTCAGTTCTTAGTTAATTAATTCTTTAGGTTTAAATTTGAATCTTTTTCAATCCGTTTGTTTATTGACTAATCTAGGAGGACTCTTTTTTTATTAATAAATTGTTGTTAAAATACTTTCAGATACCACCACAAACCACACTGTTCAATGATTTGTCTGCGAACGTTATACCAAAATTCTACCTTCCTTCTGTTCAAAATAAGGGCCATCTCAAAAATATTATGCAGCCCTCTCTTGGCTGTCGTAACAACAAATACACGAGAATAATACAGAGACGAGTAAAACAAATAGTCAAAAGGCAATACAATGACGAGGTCGATAAAAAAATTCTAAAAAAATTGGGTACGAGAAGAGCAAAATGGTTGGAGCAAGAGGAAGAATACGCTTTGTTGTGTAAAATTGGAGATCTTATTTTGAACGCAACGAAACATTTCAAGAAACAGATTATCCCTTTTACCGTTGTTAGAGATGTCTTGCATCGGATATGCCCTTTAAGCAAATATAAAACTTCCAGGTGAGTCAAATTAATTTTTAAATTTATTATTTGTTTTGTTAATAATATTTCTTTGTTTCTCTGTTTCTTTGTTGTTTTTGTTTCTTTGTTGTTTTTGTTTCTTTGTTGTTTTTGTTTCTTTGTTTCCTCGTTTCTTTGTTTCCTCGTTTCTTCGTTTCCTCGTTTCTTCGTTTCTTTGTTTCTTCGTTTCTTTGTTTCTTCGTTTATAATCCAAACATTTTTAACTTAAAAATACAGGTCCGTACTTACCTGATGATGTTTAAATTTTCCAAAATGTTGACTAATCACAATATGTTGTTACCTTATTGAATAAATTGAACGTGCCTTAAAATGATCTGTCAGAATAATACTGGTCCATATTCACATAAAGAAGTTGATGGTGGTCCTACACTTACGAAACGTCGAATTAAAAAAGTAAAATCTTCAATGAGTTTTTTTTTATTTGAAAAATAAACGATTTATAGTGGAATAAATTGAACTAATTTTTATAGAATATAACGGAAACTAGCCCCGATATTTTGGTTTTCAAAACTTTTTCCAAAAAAGTATATTTTTGATTAGGTATATGAAAAAATGATATTCGAAAAATTTGTTTGTTTTTCTTTTTAGGGCCATTCAACGACATTGGAGTAAATTACAAAAACGTGCTTATGTTGGATTAGAAAACAAAGTTCTAAATTTGTTCAAATTAAAGCCAATTGCTGAGACGTTCAAAGTTTTGTTGGATAAAATTGGTGTTCTCGATGAAAAAACTAAATTACCGTTTAAATTGACAGAAGCAGAGAAATCAGCCGCCTACGTTATTTTGATGTCTTATATTGTACGCAACAAGAAGAGAATATTCGATGTCTTGGAAGGTTAGTAAATAATAATATTAATAATAGAAATACTATAATCTGTTCTTTATTCTCGGTTTGTTTGTCTTCTCGTTTTGTTTGTCTTCTAGTTTTGTTTGTCTTCTCGTTTTGTTAGCCTTCTCGTATTGTTTGTCTTCTAGTTTTGTTTGTCTTCTCGTTTTGTTAGCCTTCTCGTATTGTTTGTCTTCTAGTTTTGTTTGTTTTATAGTTTTGTTTGTCTTCTAGTTTTGTTTGTCTTCTCGTTTTGTGTTCTCAGGTGCGGATATCGAGGGGGCGAAGGGGGTACTGCTCTCTTCCCAACCGAGCCTGCCCCAAGCAACGAATTTTTTGTCAGGCAATTTTGATATAAAAAAAATGTATATGAGTCCCCTAAATGCAAAACTCGGTATTTGCTAGTTACAAAATTTTTCAGGAAGGACAAAAAGCTGTCAGTAATTAAAATACATATGTATTCGTTTTAAATTTTGTTTTTAGTTGGCTCTAGTGATTTTGTTTTGAAATAACTATGCTCTTCATTCCGAAATCCTACCAAAAATTAAAAAAAATACTTTTAAAATTAAAATACCGAGTTTTGCATTTATGTTTTAAAAATACCCAGTTTTGCAACTCACAATTACAAATACCAATAAGTGCATGGTTGTCTTATTTTAGAACATTTATTTTCTTACAATTTTTTTTTCAAAAAGATACAAAAATATAAATTAAAACATTTTTATTAGGTGTAATAAATTACATACAAGCAAAAAAATTTTCCCTAAATATGCAAACTACAAATGAATTAATTAAAATGTATACGTGCCCGTGCACTTACCTAATCACGTGACTATTAGGCGCAACGCCATTGGCAAGTTACAATTACGTAGTTTTGCATTTGACAAGTGAAGGCAAATACAGAGTTTTGCATCTAGTCTTCGTTTTCTAAAGCGTTTTTAATGCAGAAATAAGAAGTTTTGCATCTTATTTTAGAAGGAGAATGCTAGAGTTTGACATAAGGAATTGAATGGCGCCAAAACATTACTTTTGAAGATTTCGTCAAATACCGAGTTTTGCATTTAGGGGACTCATATACTGTATTTGTATCTGGCATATTTTATTTGTAACCCAAACTGACCAAACATTTAACTTCTATGCACTATCTATTTTCCAAGTCAATGTTAGACAGCTTTGCTTCTATTGGTAGATATTTTCTTTTATCTAAATACTAAGTATACATTTTCTTTTCCATTTTTGCAAGGTTTGAACAATGTATATCCCACATCTCCAACTATTATTTTGTAAAAGTGTATCTGTTTTAATGCCAGCATCAAAAACTAAATGAAACGTGTCATTTATAAGGGAAAAATATGCAATTTTTGTTGTTATTTACAGGTAATTTAGTTAATAATGACCATTTGTCTGAAGACAATCTAAAATACACAGAAGAAACAGCAGTGGAGATTGAAAAGAAAGAAAAAAAGTATTTCGATCCCAAAAATGAAGTCGACATTAAAAAAGACATAGTTAAATCAGTTATACACAGCTCGCTTTGTTCTAAAAAAATAACAGGTGAGTATTTTTGTTTCTTTTTAAGTTTGTTAAATTATAGAATTTTGTAATTTTTATTTTTTTTAATGATTTTTTGATTTTTTTGTCATTAATCTCTTTTAGTTCTTTTTAATATAATTTATTGTGCCCTCTAGAATTAAAACCAAACGCTCGGAGTTAACACATTCCTCTTCTCTTAAAGACTTTTCTCAACATTTCAGATTTTTCGGTACAACTTTTCAAAATTTACCAAAACTATCCCGACGCTCTGGTCAAAGAAGCCGTAAAAGAACTGAGAGACAACAATTTGATTTGCTATCGAACAAAGAAACAAAGAAGATCAAAAGTTTGGGACACTCCATTCTGTCTGTCGCAATTTTACATTTTCTTTCAGTACAGCACCTTCACCAATAACACAGCCGAAGAAGCTTTCCGCGTTCTCAGAAACGTTAAGTCAAAACGAATAGTAAATTTCAAACAGGACGTAACAGCGCTGCATAATTTGAGGTACGGTCAATTATTGGGACTGAATGAGTTTTTCACTTTTTATCCGCAGTTCGAGTTGTCTTTTTATTTACCGCAAAACACGATCGTTTTGAATCCCGACATTGCTGATCATGATGAGTTGGTGAAAGAGTTGGCCGTTAGATATCAGCTCAAGTTGAAGATGTTGATGGAAGGAAATGAAAATGAAATTGATTTTGAATCGGAAGGTGATAATGACAGGTGAGTTGCAATCTAGTTAATATATTTCAAAAGCAACGTTAAAAGTTAAAACGTTTCCCAAATGAAACAGGGATAAATATGAAGATGCTTACCTACAGCATTGTATAAATATATCTAGTAAGTCAACGCTTATGAAGATAAAGTCCTAAGCAGAAGATGCCGGTAAAAGAAGTTGCGATTGTTTGTTCAACCGTACAACGTTATCATTCTGCGAATTTTTTGGATCGTACATCGTCTTTATTTCGCTCTATTTTAACAAAACTGGCAACTATCGAATAATATTTACCAGCTTTATAATTACGATTTATTAGTAGTCGCTTAGATGGTCTTTAAGTTGGTGGTCTACCATATTGCGCATATTTCATGTTTGGCGTGAATTCAAGCCATAGGTAGGTATTTAATATTAATATTAATATAATTAATAAAAGGCAAGATTTTTAAATTTCCTAAGTACCAGCCTCTTACAATAATTATTAGCTTTCTTGGGAAAAGTAACTACACAGTTCCAAGTCGGATTAATCTGATTTTTCCAATTTCTTAGTTCTAAGTCGGAATAATTCATTTTTCTGAATTCTAAATTTGGAATAACTCCGAGTTATAAGTTTGGAATAATTCATTTTTCCGGGTTGTAAGTCAGAATAATTAATTTTTTCGAGTTCTAAGTCGGATTAATTCACTTTTCCGAGTTCTAAGTCCGAATAATCTATTTTTCCGAGTACTAGTGGAGTAGTGAATGTCAACTGAAATGTCACAAAAAATATCACCAAAAATCGTTTAAGAATGAGCTTCATTATTCAATGATTTTGCGCGCTAGATTATAGTCTTACACCAAAATCGAGAATAATTATTAATTTCAAGTTATAAGTCGCAATAATTAATTTTTCCGAGTTCCAAGTTGGAATAATCTATTTTTCCGAGTTCTAAGTCAGAGAAACTAATTTTTTCGAGTTCTAAGTAGGAAGAATTAATTTTTCCGAGTTCTAAGTCGAAACAATCTATTTTTCCGAGTTTTAAGTCAGAATAATCTATTTTTCCGAGTACTAAGTCGAAATAATCTATTTTTCCCAGTTCGAAGTCAGAGAAATCAATTTTTCCGAGTTCTAAGTCGGAATAATTAATTTTTTCGAGTTCTAAGTCGGTATAATCTATTTTTTAGAGTTCTAAGTCAGAGAAACCAATCTTTCCGAGTTCTAACTAGGAAGAATTAATTTTTCAGAGTTCTATGTCGAAATAATTTATTTTTCTCAGTTCTAAGTCGGAATAATTCATTTTTCTGAATTTTAAGTTGAAATAATTCAATTTTCCGAGTTCTAAGTCAGAATAATTCATTTTTTCGAGTTCTAAGTCTGAATAATTAATGTTTTCGAGTTCCAGGTCGAAATAATATATTTTTTCCGAGTTTTAACACGAAATAATTTAATTTTCCATGTTACAAGACAGAGCAATCAATTTTTCCGAGTTCTAAGTCGGTATAATTATTTTTTCAAAGTTTCAGGTCGAAATAATTCATTTTCCCGAGTTCTAAGTCGGACAATATATTTTTTAAGACATTTTCTGGACAATATTTCGTCCAGAAAATAACGTTTTGCCGATCAAGACCGGAAAATGGATGTTAGGCATCGGCAAAAGCTTTTTCCAGTCCCTGTTTTCATTTTTCCAGTCCTTGTTTTCATTTTTCCAATTGCTATTTGCTAATACAGTCTGCCTTGATTTCTTTACTATGGTAACAACGTTACGATTTATTATCAAATTATACTTCGTTGGTTTTTATTTTGTTTTTATGTCAAACTTGTTTTGTAAGTTCGCAAATTTAGCAGTTGTATCCATTATCTAGTTTTAGTATTTGTTAATCACTTTATTATATAAAATAAAATAAATAATTCCGTTTACATCAAAGTATCGGTCTTTAAAAAAATATTGTAACATTGATTTTTGAATCGCCTGTATACTAGACTATTTCAGCCTGTTTGGGAGATCCTTTTCAATGATTCTTGGACATTATAGAGCACCGAGATATGCTAATCTTCAGGGGGTTCGTAGATGAAGAAGGTTACCCAATCAAACAAAAAATAAACGTTGAAGTTTATTTACAATATTGTAGAACACAACAAAAAGAAAAACAAAAAAATAGTTAAACTGTGGACTATGTGTGACCTATGTATATTAACCGTGTCACAGTTCATCGGCCACTGCCACCTACATATCCCGATTACCTCAGGTGATCTGTTGTCCACCCCTCTCACCGCACTCCTTACTGAAATCTTACGTCATCGTACTTCCCGCTCGGGCCAGACGAACAGTCGGCGACACAATTAAATGTACAATCCGCGCACATAATTTTATCGTTATTATTTAATTTTGACTGATCATGGATGTAGTGCAGAGTTTGATTAATATTTATTGATACTTTACAACTCGTATTTGGATTTGAAAATTTCTTTGTGGTCACCTTAAGAGTTGTGCTCGTTGACGGTTGGTTAACAATATACGAGAGGAATCTTTCGACGATTTAGGTGGATACACAATAGCTGTAGTGAGGCCTGAAAGCCGTGGGGCAATACACTGAAATGTATCAATTTTTCTTAGCCACTTTGACAGAATAGCGGTTCGTGATACGTTTAAATTTTCGAAAACTTACATTTTTATTTCATTTTCACAAAATTTAACTAATTTTCAGAACAAAATCTCAGGACCAAGACCTAATCTTACTAGAAGAAGACAAAGAAGTATCTGATATTTATGAACAAATTACAACAGCCCCGACTGACAATCAAGACATTCCTATTGACTTGACAAGCGATGGTAACAATGCGGAAACCATCAATCGTTTAAAAACTTGGATAACCGATTGCATGACAGCGGAAAGTGAACGAAGAAGCCCCAGTCCTGAATTTATGATTGAACGTTCAGAATTACATAGGAATGAATCGGAAAATCAAGAAAATATTAGAAACGAAGTTGATAATGATGAATGTGGCACTGGGTTAAGAGGAATTGGTTCGGTTGAAAGAAATTTGAGCCAGATTCCTACTTTGGATGAAATCAAGGAAGGTAAATATTTTTATTCATTTTATATGTGAAAATAGATTGTTGATGGTGTATTTTTATTATTAAATAAACACTACATTAATACATTGAAAGTTATTGTTTTTGTTAATATTCTTAGTTGATAAACTATAACATGAAAAATTTGTTGTGAATCTCTTCGGTGTCCATGAGAGAATGTTCGAGTTCTGTTGATCGCGCACATCAAGCTGCCAATAGTTGTCGGCGTTGCCAGATCTGGTCGAAATATGTGAAGATAGGTATTTGTGATTAAACAATGTGAATCGTTTTTTGGGATTTTTAAAACGAATTTTTAATTTTGATGCAGTGATTTCGTAGATCTATACTTTAACCATCGTATAATAATTATGTCAAATAGTTTTATCCACTCTTTTTTTTTTTCTATTTAGGTATGTTAAAGACGAATATAAAAGACGAAGAACGAACTATTCCGCACATCACCGAACTAAGCGATTTGCTCACGAAAAGTTTCAACGATTTAAAGATGGACACGACTACTTTGCAAAATTTAAAGAGTCATTTTATTACGGAATACGTTAAGTTGGACAACATAATTATAAACGATTTAGATCAACTACAAGATCACTATATGATTCAATACATCGACGCTTCTATGAGGAACAGAAAAATGTGGGATAAAATTGAAAAGTAAGTGAAAGCATTTAGAATTAGATTTATATAGAGTTGCTTGATTTGTAAGGTTTGTAAAAATAGATGTCTGTCTAAAGTGATCTTTGAAATTCTTTATATTGTAGAAAAATTGCGTCTTTCTTCAATGGTACTTGTTTTAATTTTTTTATCTTTATTCGTTTTTGTATACTAGACATTTATTATGTGTCACGAGTTGTGAACATAAAACAAATAAAAATAAACCTTTTTTGGTTTTAAAATCATTAATATACATTATTATTAAAATTTTAGATCAAAGAAGAGCAGGTTGACTTATAAAAATAGAATTTGATTAAACTTACAACCTAGTAATAATGTTGTTTTGGTCCTTATTTTCCATTCTAAATTTGTACAAAATAATTAAAATACAATACACGACAAAATGACCTACTTTCTTAAAATCTAAATAACTTGTAACAAGCACTATAAACACACTACAATAAGTCGTTGAGAATAAATGAATATGGTTTTCTATTTGTCAATAATAATAATACGAGTGAATTTTAACCCCAAAAGCAGAGCTTGTGCGGGGAAAGGGACGGCTATTATTATTATTATTATTTGCCGTGGCGCTCCGGGGCGACTTAGAGATGATTGATGGTGCCATTTAACTTACAAGTGAGGAAAACCTCACCCACCATCATCGAGACGGTAATGCATGGCGATTTTATAATCTGCATGTCATATCAACAGAAATTGAATTTCTATTAATACGGCACACATCAAATCCTAAACCGAACCATGCAATTTAATTAAAAATCCACATGGTCCGGTCTGGGATTCGAAGCCCAGCAGTCTCTGACTCATAAACTTGCCTATAAATGAATATAAGCGCGTTAGACCGCTACACCACCTTCCCAATAAAACAATGAAGTTAATCATATGCAACTAAAAATACAAGAAAGTAATAATTGTTGCCTAGATGTCAGTAATGTTTTACCAAAACACTTTTTTCGATTATACTTTTGTCTCAATTTTTTATTTCTATCCGTTTTTGCATACTGGAAATTTTACTAAATTTTCACTTGTTTTTAAGTCTTTCCCTTACATTGAAACTAGATGTCTGTCAAAGTCGATCTTTATAATACTTTATATTACAGGAAATTGTAGTCTCTTTTTAATGTTACTTGTTCCAATTTTTTATCTCTATCAGTTTTTGCATACTGGGCATTTTACTAAATTTTTACTTTATTTTTATGTTATGTTATGTTGATAATGGGGTGTTAATACACTGCGACCTAAAAGATCTATTGTGCCCCCTTCTGTCGCCACTGCACTAAGGAAATGTCTCAATGCCTATAGCGACCCTTCCAATCCTATTTTCTCAAGGAAGTGTGGGATTTGAAGTGGCTTCAAGTTAGGTAAGTCTCCCTCTTCTATTTGATATCCTCCTAGATATAGTGCCCTTGGATTCTGGAGTGCTACACATTCAGTTAGGATGTGAATGGAGGTTTCGTCCTCCTCCTCACAGAATCTGCACTCACTATCCTCTACTACTCTCAGTTTACTTAGGTGTCCTTTTAGTCGGCAGTGCCCGGTAAGGATCCCTGTTACAATACGTAGCCTGTTCTTGCTCAGGCAGATGCAGGCTTCCGATCTTTTTTGGTTATATTCACCCAGAAGTATCTTGGCCTGTCTCAGCCCCAAGAGATTGTTCCAATTATCGGTTCTTCTACTACCCAATTCTTTTTTAATCTCTTCTAATATTATGTTACTACTGATACCGCAGAACGGCTCAGGTCCTACAAAGGGTGTTTGAGCCCCTTTCCTTGCAAGACTATCTGAAATCTCGTTACCCTGTACCCCGTTATGTCCCGGGACCCAAGTGAGAGTAACTCTATTTTTCTCGCCTAGCTCATTCAATTGTTCTAGGCATCTCCATACCATTTTTGAGCTGATTGCATAAGAACTCAGCGCTTTGATGGCTGCTTGACTATCGGACATGATGATAATCTCTTGTCTATGATAGTTTCTCTCGATGTTAAACTGGATACACTTCTCGATGGCGTGAATTTCCGCCTGGAAGATGCTTGGGTATTTTCCCAAGCTTTCGGAGTGCTTGGTTCTCGGCCCATACACTCCTATTCCAGTTCCTTCTATGGTTTTGGAACCGTCCGTGTACCACTGAATAGCACGTCTTTCGGTTGCAAGCGCGATGGATTCTTGGCTCCATTCTTTCTTGCAGCCCAGCTCTGTGGTTTTGAAGTTTTTCACAAAACTGTACTTCTTTTGCATTTCATCCTGGGGCATGTCCCAGGTATCTTTAGTCCTGAAGCAAGTAGACTTTCGTCTGATTACTCCGCTCCTGATCATTCTATATCGTGTCCTTTTTGCCACATTCTCTATCATCAAATGTAGAGGGGTGAGGTTTAAGATCACCTCCATTGCGGCCGTAGGACAGGTTCTCATTGCACCAGTAATGCAAACACAGGCTAGTCTTTGTACTTTTGAGATATTAGCTCTCGTAGTAACTAAACTAGTTCTGTTACTCCAGGCTATAGCCCCGTAAGTGATGATTGGTCTCACTATTGCAGTATACATCCATCGCAGTATGTTTGGGTTACATCCCCATCGTTTACCCGCCATGTTTCTGCATACCATTAGGGCTTTTGTGGCCTTATTTACTACTTCCTTCTCATGTGTGTTCCAGAGAAGTTTGTTGTCCAGGGTTAGGCCTAGATATTTGACTTCATTTTTCCATTCTATATCTATCCCGTCTAATTTAACGGTTTTGAGATTAAGTTTTCTTTTCCTTGAAAAGGCTACTAGTGTTGTTTTTGTAGGGTACTTTATTTTTAAGTCTCTTTCTTAACTTAAAAAAAGATGTCTGTCAAACTCCATCGTTAAAATACCTTATGTTAGAGGACATTTTCGTCTCTTTTCATAGATACTTGTCTTCTTTTCATAGATACTTGTCTCAGTTTTTTATCTTCACCCGTTTTTGCATATTGAGCATTTTACTAAATATTCATTTGTTTTAAGTCGCTCTCTTAAATTAAAACAAAATGTCTTTCTAAATCGATCTTTAAAACTCTTTATAATATAGAACATGGTTTGGTTTCTTTTCAATGATACTTGTCTCAATTTTGTATCTTCTTTTTTTTGCATACTGGGCATTTAACTAAATTTTCAGTTGTTTTTAAAGTCTCTCCCTTAAATTAAAACTGGATATCTTTCAAAATCGATCTTTAAAATACTTTATATTGTAGGAAATTTTCGTCTCTTTTCAATGGCACTTGTCTCAATTTTTTTATCTTTATCACTTTTTGCATACTAGGCATTTTACTGAATGATCACTTGTTTTTTAAGTCTCTTCCTTAAATTAAAACTATATGTCTTTCTATATCAATCTTTAAAATACATATAGGAAATTTTCGTCTCTTTTCAATGATACTTGTCTTCATTTTTTATATCTATCAGTTTTTGAATACTGGACATTTTACTAAATTTTAACTTTTTTTAAGTCTCTCCCTTAAATTAAAACTAGATGTCTGTCAAAATCGATCTTTAAAATACGTTATATTATAGGAAATTTTCGTCTCTTTTCAGTGATACTTGTCCCAATTTTTTATATCTACCTTTTTTTGCATACAGGACATTTACCAAATTTTCATTTGTTTTATACTTTCTACAGAAAAAAATTGCTAGACAATACCCCCCTCCCCCTACCCCCAAGTTAATATTTGTCAGATTTTCTTCTCTCTGCCAATGCTCAGAAACACAGACAACATCAAATTGGTATTCCGATAAAAAAATCAAATATTTCAATTTTATTAGATAGACACTGAGAATTCAAATATTCACTAAACATGAACATGAACAATACTGATATTTAAATTGATTAATCTAATGGTTTGAATTTGTTGACTGTTGACCAAAATAGTTATTTATGCAACAAGTGTGTAAAGTTACCCTTTACACACGAGTGGCATACAATATTTTTTCTACTACCATACACATAATCCACTAATATTAGAAATATAAAAGTTACTTTTTTTCACTAGTGAAAAAAAGTACTTTACTTTACGCACTAGTGAAAAAAAGTAAAATGTGCCAAAAATTGTACACAGCAACAAAAATAAATTTATTGGAACTTTACAAATCTATAATTCTTACAGAACAAAATGACTAACAAATGAAGAAATATTTAAAAAAATAGGTTTTTAACTCTTATGAATATTAATATTGAATGTGCAATTATTGCAATTACCAAAACTTAAGGTTTTGGCCTTTTCCAGCACAGAGTTTGAAAAATGTTGTGATATTACTTCTGTAACCCTATTTTGAGCTTCGAGTGGTATGGATTTGGCCTTTTCAAGTAAAGAGGTTGAAATATTTTGTGTAACTCTAGTTTCACTGTCGAGTGGTTCCACTAATTCTTCATTAGAGTTGTCAACGGTAAAATTGTAGCTTTGTTTGGAAGTGGATGGCATACTGTCATCCATCAAAATTTTATTAGAAATTTTGTTTTTTTGTGTTATTGTGCTGTCTACGTAGCCTTCTGCAACAGCAGATGATTTCCATCCTCCATGTTTTTTGACCGTTAGAAGGTCTCCTCCAGAATTTGCCAGCATAGTGGCTGAAGACCTCCTAAAGCAGTGTCCTGTAAAAGCCGTTGGATTGGGCAAGTTTAGATACGTTGCTATAACACTTGGCATTTTACCGAAAGTATTTATCCCTACAGGCTGTTTAGAATATTTTCCATTTGATGGTCTTAATGAGTTATATTTTTTTATGAAAGATAAATAATCAACTGCAGAATTATTTGGATTTAAAATCGTAAAAATGCGTTCTATTCAATTTTTGGTTTCTGATACTTTGACAATATACACTGTTTGTTTATCTTCCACATCGTTAATTGTCATTTTACATAATTCTTCCCGGCGACAAGCTCCCGCAATTCCAATTATAAAAGCTACCTAAAAAATAACATATTGTAATGTTACAAATAATTTATTAAACATTAGGAAATATCTTGACGTTGCGCATGTAAAACTCCAAATAAATGCTATTGTAAAAAATATAAAAGTTTTAGGTATAATGTGCTGCCTAACAACATCGGTGGCCTGTTAGGACAGCAACTGATTTTGTTAGGCAACACACCATGCGAACACACATCTCGTTGCAAAACTTTACAGAATATTTTAATTTTATACTGAGCATTCAAGCATTTACTGAGGCATTTACTTACTTTGATCATTAAAAACTTGGAATCTGGAGCTTTCAACAGAAAATTTATTAGTTCTCGTTCAAAAATTTTGGATTTTTTGGTTTATAACCTTTATTTTTTTGTTTGAGAAACGCTATTAACTTGTTGAATTTCGAAATATCAACGTTGTTTTTATATTTTAAGGTGCTTTTAAGCATATAATAAATCGACCATAGGGTAAAAGCTTTGCAATTCTTCAATTCATCAGAGAAATATGCTAAAATAACGTTTTCCGAATATTTTGTCACCTTATTCTTCCTACACCATTCTATAAATGCATTGTATTTTTGCTGATAAATATATGCAGATTTTTCTGGCAATAAATTTTCAGTGGCCTTTTGTGCACTGCATAAGATATCTGGGGGAGTATTATCAAATTCGCTATCGCTAGATAAATTGAATCCATATCGATTATGACAGATATAATAAAAACTAGTGCGTAAAGAGTTTTACTTTACGCACTAGTGAAAAAAAGTACAACTTTACACACTTCGTGGAGTGCGTAAAATACGTACTTTACGCACGGTAGTAGAAAAAAAAATTTTGGCCTTCATCCTCTGCACTTACATTTTTGTTGATGTCGGATCTAGTAGTCTCATAAACAGAATCTTGGTTTCTACTGCACATTGGTTCATTTAAAGTCAAATCAATAAAAGACTGTGCATTTACAGTTTTAACAAAAATAAGGTTGATTACTTTAGGAATTTTAATTTCATTAACCAATTTATCTATTAATTGCTTTTTATTTATGCTTTCACCTTGTAGAGTTAAGATTTCTATTCTTTCTTTTAAGTGTTAGTTTTGATTTTATTCAAAGTCGTGCATAGTTATCACGGACATGACTTTTTTATAACACATTATTCCTATTAATTATTCCTGCATTTCATCCAATTAATAATTAATTGTTCTAAATCATTTTTAACTTTTTAACGAGACAACAAATTGATATAGTTTTATTTACACAATAAATATTTTTCTAGCGATGTTACTGCTAAAGACTTTCGAAAGTTGCCGAATTTTGAGGAACTAATAAGAAATAATTGTGGCAGAGACGAAGATATCGCACTGGCAACTGAAATTATTCAATTTGCTGCTGCTAAAGGTATTCTTGGTGCGTCTGCACAAGAATTAAAGGTAACTATTGACAATTAACTTTACAAGTGTAAATTAAGCATTCTAAATGCGATCAATAAATAAAAGATTGTTAAATTGTTATAGTAATGCAGTATTTTTTCGTTATATTAAAAATAACATCAAACATTATGTTTTTCTATTAATAAAAAAAAGTGAACGTAGAAAAAAACACTTTAATTTTGTTAATTTTTAGGAAATATTTTTATCTAGAGAAGCGAACTGTTCGTTGACGAGCATAATAAAGCATCTTATGGACGCAGGAATATTATTTCAAATGGGCGTTGCAAGCTTAACCTTTGTACATTATAAATATCAGCATGTGTGGGTTGTTGAACAAGTGTTAGTAATGTCTGATTCAGCGTCTACCAGTAAAAATATCGAACTCGATCAAAGGTAATTATTAAAAAAAAAATATTTATGATTAATTTAACCCATATTCCCGAGGGCTAAATATTTATGATTAATTTAACCCATATTCCCGAGGGCTAAAACGCGGACCAAAATGTTGTATGTACACTGCTTCCCAAAAATTTAATACTTCCCGTACTTCTTATACATTTCCTGTACTGCCTTCGTTCTTTCTTCAGACTTCCTATACTTCGAACTTACCGTACTTCCTTTATACTTCTTGTACTTCTTTCGAACTTCCTGTACTTTTTTCACACTTCCTATGTACTTCCCACGTGTTTTATACTATATTTCCTCAACGGTTTACCCCTCATATATTTCTCACATAACTACAATTCCTTAAACTCCGCCCAAGTTTTAAAAAGTATACTAAAAGTTTAATATGTTCTTTGGTAAAGTTTCCCTTCTGTAATGTTATTTTTTTTATTACTTGTCAAAAACAAAGTAGGAAGAACATTATAAAATGTGTAAGCATAGTTTTATAATAATTGACTAATTCAAAACAATATTTCTCAAAATGCTTTGGACATATAACGTTTTCTGGAGCTGAATTTTCTTTATTATATCTAATACTTTTAAATCAGAATAACTAGATTCTTTTATCTAATCTAAAAATCTGATGTGTCCAACACATGATGGTTCGGTACCAAGTAAAAAATTGAGTGGACTGCTTTTTATATTAGAAATAATTGTGCTGGAATCGAATCGTTATGCATCACAGAATGGTACTGAACTAAATCTTATAGTCAGAGAACTAAATTGCTTCTTTGGAATTTTGATTTTCATGGGGTTTCACGAATTGCCTGCCATTAAACTTTATTGGTCCTCCAACCAAAACTTTCATGTTCATAAAATTGCCTCTGCAATGACCCAAAAAAGGTTTTTAAAAATTTTAAGATTCATTCATCTCAATGATAATACAAAAATACCCGATAAGACTGATCCAGCATTTGATAGACTGTATAAGCTGAGACCACTGATCGACCATCTGACAAAAACATTTTCGGAATTATATATACCTGCACGAAATATTTGTGTAGATGAGAGTATGGTAAAATTTAAAGGCAGGTCCACACTAAAACAGTACATGCCTATGAAGCATATAAAAAGAGGCTTCAAAGTTTGGTTTTGGCAGATTCGAAAACCGGATATGTCATGAATTTTAAAATATATGAGGGAAAATCAAAAACACCCACAGAAGGAACACTGGGTGAACGGACTGTTTTGGATTTGACAAAAAATTATTATAATAAAGGCTACTGTGTGTATTTCGACAATTTTCAATTAAACGCCATAATTAATTGTTTTTTGTTGTTGTATGTAAATCGTATTATTAAAACTAATATTTCAATAACTTACCAAGGTATAGTTCGGATTCTTGGGAAAATAGGAAAAATCTCGTGCCACCAACACAATTGGTGATATTTTTGTATTCGATGTGGTACCGATTGTCGCAAAACTCGTACTGTCCTTCGGCTATTTCCATCAAATATTCGAAGACACGATTTTGGATAAAATGATAAAAAAGGAAAAAGCAAAACCAGAGGCGGGTCATAAGGTTTAGGAATAGGTTCATCAAATATATACTTATAAAGAGTAAAGTGAAAACAATTTTGACGCGAATAACCTATTTGGATACAATTAAAATAAAGAATATAAATAAATATTATATAGGATAGTAACGATCCACATGACTTTCCTGTCTAGTTATTACAGGTTTTTTAACGGTTTAGAGCAGCCATACTTAACTTGCGGCTCGCGGGCCGCATGTGGCCCTCCAAGATCTTTTTTGCGGCCCGAAACTATTATTAAGAAGGTACTTCTTAAAAATATTGGTTTCTGTTTATAAAATCTTGAGCAAAAAGCCCAAAAACGTTCATCGGTCGCTACGCTAAATATCACGCTAATTTTAAATAAACGTTTGGCATGGGGTTATTGCAAAAACAAGATAGCTCCACTTTCAGCATTTTCGAGTTAAGTACACTTTCGTCTCCAAAATAGCTCAAGCAAGTAGAGTGTGAACGAAGTCTATATTCATGACAAACAGATGGCCAATAAAAACTAACTTCATATTAATACAATCACAAAATGCATAAACAAGATGAGTGACCTTTATACCGAAATATAATCATAAAATTGCGTTCTGTTGCCCATAGTGTTTCTGTCAAATCGAGATAAAGACCAGAACACTTATTTTGTTGAAATACTTCAACATTTTGCTCAAACCATTTGTTTTATTTTGCCTAGTTCCGTCTCTGACCCTTCTTGATTGGTCCGAAATCGACAAGGTGATTACGTCGCCCTTTCTTTTCACGATACAGCTATCCTTAAAAACCAATAGATTCTTAGTTTATACCTTGTGAAGACTAATTATGTTTTGAATACCTTTTTCCATTGGAGTTATTATTTATTAAACAGTTTGAAGCTTTTACTGATTTTTTTTGTTCAGCGTTTTCTCGAAACTCTAAAATTGTTAGTTATCTTGTTTTTGTAGTAATAGTCCAAGCGGTGGATGGTTTCTATTCGCAAAAGGTCGGAAAGAAATGAAATTTGGTGGGATGGTAGACATGGGTCCCCTGATACTACACCTAAGTTTGCGACCTCGGGGGGTTGCCACTCGAGGGGTGTAGGGATGAAAACTGCATCGCGACGCTTTTCGTGAAATAGCGCCGTTATGGTAATTGCTATAGAAAAAAAGTTCAAATGAAATGTGTACAGGACAAAATGGTGTAAATTTTTTTGTCTGCGGTCAATAGTTTCCGCTCTACGACGCGCCAAAGTAGGGGGTTGATTTGCAATGTGAGAATTTCAGCGCGGATTAAGACGAAGATTGCTATGAAACAATTATGTAATATTTTTTTTCTAAAAGAGTAATGATTTCTGAGTCTGCAGATGCCCGATTTGATAAATTTGGTCATATATAAACATTTTGTAATTATTAGTATCTACGGTCAATATTTCCTAATTATTGTTTACCTAGGCGTCAAATTTACTCTTTTTGTGCATACATGATACAAGAAAGTATCATTTTCAACTCTTTTCCACACCACCCTTGAGGTAGAGTTGATCGGCGCGTTTTTTTTAACGTGGTATTCACAAGAGGCCTAATCCACAGTCGACTTTCGGGTTTATTCGTCAAACTCGGCGTTGTATGTTTGGTCTTCATCGTCCTGTAACTGATCGTGAACGTTTTCGGTATCTTCTGCATTGTCGTCGTCTAACGCCATCTGGTCCGGAATGTTTTCGGAGGACATCCCAGTACAGTGTAAACACAGAATCGAACATTTTACGGCAACCGCAAGCAGATCCACAACCTTTCTTGCATCTGCACGAGATGCTCTTAAGAGCTAACCGGACATCTCGAAACTTTATAATTCATTCTGAGCCTTTATTATTAGTCCGATTTTTATGAAATTTTTAGGAAATACTAATAACAAAACTTAGGGTGGAGAAACCTTGAATTTTTTGTAAACCTTCGCTAGGTAAGTAATTATTTTGAAAAATTTTAAAAAGAATTTAAAAGAACATTTACGCGCCATTCTGTATTAAATCTATAAAAATTTACTGCTTTTTGTTTTAATAAATACCTAGTAGTTTTTAAATGGAATGCTTTCCCACCTTTTTTTCTTAAACGTCTCTGTAGAGTGCTACCTTATCGTTGCACAAATTTAAAGCTCTCAATATTGTCAAGACACACAATATCACGAAGTATTCCCAATGGCACGCATATAAATACAATTTTATGTAAGAAAATCGTTAAACCATTTTTGCTTTCGCGAGAGGTCCGGTTTCCTCTTAAGTAAAACATCTGGAGCTGGTTCCTTTGCCATCCGTACTGTGTCCAGTCCTGTAGTTATTCTTCGCCATCCATCATGATCTTCTGGAGGTTTCTGAACTACCCGCCAGCTCTGTACTTGACAAGTACGCAATTAATGATGACACGTATCTGATGTTGGTGGCAGCGCCGCTAAATTGAATGAATTTTTTGAGACGGCCCGTACAAAGTTCGTATGCGCAGAGAGTCCAACTTGCGATGTTCCCTTCCTGCACCATACTGCCTCAACATAAACAGTTCGCCAGCGGCAACGACTTCGGTTAATACGGCATTGAGGTCATCAAATACCTGAATCCCAGATAGCACTGAATCGCATAAGACATTAGAGACGTCTGGTATTTCCTGAAAGACGTCTTAGAAGACGTCTGATGTTACAAAAGGGGACGTCTTTAAGACGTTTTATTAATGGCTTATATTGGTCTGTAGAGCTTAAAATAAGCCACAAATAAGACGTTTTTAAGATAAGACGTCTTTAAGACGACTTATTAATAGCTTATAATGGTCTTGTAAAGCATTAAATAAGCCATAAATAAGATGTCTTTAAGACGTCTTATTAATGGCTTATAATGGTCTTGTGAAGCTTTAAATAAGCCATAAATAAGACGTCTTTAAGACGACTTATTAATAGCTTATAATGGTCTTGTGAAGCCCTAAATAAGACGTCTTTAATATGTCTTATGAACGTAGGACTTTATTTGGTAATTAAAAAGTAGAACAACCTTGCAGATTATAAATAATGCAAAAAATAGAATTAAAATATTTATTGATAAAATATCTATTAATCACAGGTCACTAAGAGGTATTTTCTTTGTAGCGCATTCGATCACTCCTCTTTAGCCATAAATGGATTGATTTTTAGTTGCCTTTGTATAGCTCCTAAAAAGAAATTTAGTTAAGAGCATCTAGTCACAGAAAATTATACGTTGCAAAAGTTAGTAAAAACCGAAAGATCAGTTATCTATAAAACACAACAAAAATTAATTTCTTAGAATTTTAAATCAAAAATTTTTTATAATCATTTAATGCAATATGAGCTATTATGCTTAATTGCCTACTTCACTCAAAATGGCTATCTAATAGGGAGTTTTTGATATTAATAGTTCTTAAAATCTCCATGAAAACAAAAACAAAAATGATAATTGACGAATATCTGAATTAAATCTTATATTAAGATGTTTACTTTTAAATTAATTTAGTTATTCTTAGAAGAAACAGGATATTAATGTTCTATGTATATAAACAAATATTCATTTATTACCTGTATTCCAGGAACGTGATACATCTGTAACAGAAAGTATTCTTCCCTCTCTGGTTTTTGTCCCATATTATTTAAGTAGAAAGAGACACAAATGCTCAAAATAGCCCAAAGTCGTTTTTGGAGACTATATATAATCGCGCACGCAATAAAATAATCAATAATCCACAATGAGCTTGGGTCATACATTTTTGGCTTGGGCTTGAATGTACTTCTTCTTTTCTTCGTTTTAGATGGGCTCAATCTTTTCACTTTTCCACTGCACTTGATATTTGATTTCAATATTCTTCTCCAACTATTACACTCAATATTTTGTTTAATTTTGTACACTTTTTAAAGTCGGATGGTCACTTTTATACTAGATATTTTGTGATTTTTATGGGACTTCTGGGCTCCCGATTCGGAGACCGTCATTTTAATGTTGCCACGACGGTGTCCGAATCGGAAGTTCGGTTTGAATGTAATGTTAAGTCATACGTCAAACTTCACTTCATTTGATTCTTTTTGTTAAATTTGAATTATGTAAACCGTGCAAGTTTCCGTCCGACTGAAAGACGTTTGTAAGACGTCTTTGAGCTTTCACATTAATATATGGATTTGGCAAGACGTCTTTAAGGCGTCTTAAGAACGTCTTTGAGCTCTCACATTATTACGTCTTAATTATGGCTTATGCAAGACGTCTTATAAGACGTCTTAATAACGTCCTAGGACATTGAGACTAAACCAAGACACAAAAAAGACGTCGTGTGCTATCTGGGATCGCGTCTGTTAATGTTGGATTTTTTTTCCAAAGTTTTGAGGAGTCGAATTTTGTCTTGATTGAACAACGCCGATGTAGTGTCACATCCACTGAAGGCATGTAAAAATAACATACTTTTGGCTACAGCATCGCTATATTGTAAATTCTGAGGCGTATAGAATACATCCTTCTTTTTCCCTCTACCCGGCTTGCGCAAATAACGATTCGGGATCTCTCTCGCTTTAGCAGTCAACAACACAAGCAAATCTACATCTTCTTCAATAACGAATACGAAGGAAAAAGAGGGAGCAAGTTCGATGACGCCTGCTTAACATTGTAATTATATGCTTCCAACTTTTTTGCAGCAATGCGATGAGGCGCATTTTGTTGAAGTTGTTCGATAAAAATTGTTCTTGCGATACAGTTAGAATCATGGATTCGTCGAAGAGTATATCAGTGCTGCAGTGCTGCTTCGAGCGGTGGTTTCTTTCAGAAGGTATCTGCCTCTTTTAGCCGTTACATATTGAAAAAAATGGAAATTTTATCCACAATTTACTATGTAGCACGGAAAAGAATTATTATATTACATACTCGTAAATAATAATAAATATTAAGTTGATGCCGAACAAGGGGCACGTATGATATACCATAAACAGAATATTCATGACAACTAATGCACAAAAATAATAAATTTGGCGCCTAGGTCAACAATAATAATGAAATATTGACTGTAGATTCTGATTACAAAATCTTTATATCGGAGTATGTAGAGGCGCGCTTCAAAACATCGTAGCATTTATTATATACGACTAACGCCCGTATGCACCGTACACGTTTAATCCAGATCAAGGGTTTAATCGCGTTTAGTACCATTTTTAGCTATGGTACTTAACGCGATTAAACCCTTGATCTGGATTAAACGTGTACGGTGCATAAGGGCGTAAATGTATCAAATCTGACATTCGCAGACTCAGAAATTATTATTCTTTTAGAAGAAAAAAACATTACAAAATTATTTCATAGCGATCTTCGTCTTAATCCGCGCTGAAATTCTCATTTTGTTGAACATTGCAAATCAACCCCATACTTTGGCGCGTCGTAGAGCGGGAACTATTGGTCGCAGACAAAAAAATGTAGAGGTCAAAATTATGCACGATTTTATCCTGTACATATTTCATTTGAACCTTTTTTCGATAGCACTTACCACAACGGCGCTATTTCCCGAAAAGCGTCGCGACGCAGAGTTATCATCCCTCCACGCCTCGAGCGGCAATCCCCCGTGGTCGCAAACTTAGGTGTAGTATCAGCGGACCCATGTCTACCATCCCACCAAATTTAATTTCTTCCCGACCTTTTGCGAATAGACCCTCTTATTCTTTACCCACCGCTTGGACCAATACCCGACGGGATATATTTATGTTTTGTGCTTTGTTTATTAGATGTTCTCACTAACTAATGTTAAATGGATGGCCTAAATAAAGGGTAAATGTTTTATGACTTTTTGTAAATTGGACTTAATTATTAAATCATGTTTTTTTTGGCATACATAACGTTATAAAATACTATATATTTACAAAACTAAGCGTTTTTCGAAAAAAAAAAAGGAAGAGAAAAAAAAGGAAGAACATAAAAATGTCTAATACAAGTTGATATTACGTAACCCATTGACGGGCGCAAAAAAGTTAAGGGGGTTAAAGGTAATAAACCCTTTGCAACTAGCGCCTTTTATGAGGTAGGTGATATTTAGGCTCAAATTATCACCCTGTATTTAATGGATTAGCCTACTTTTTTGGGACACACTGTAGAGTACCCTACCAGAATATTCTGACTATACCCAAAATTTAATCAGCTTACCGTAGGATGGATTAAAGCCTAAATTTTAAATTTGGTGTTTTTTTTTCATAAATTTCTCAAATATCTCGAATACGGTCCATTTTAGAGAAATTATGTATGGGACAAGAATTATAGAGAATCATATCACAAACAACTTTTATTTGGAAAAATTTTTAAAAAGTTGATATTTTTACATTTTGTCAAATTTCTCAAATACGGACCAGTTTAGAAAAATTTTGTATAAGACAAAAATTATGGATAATAACATTACAAGCAACATTTACATAAAGAATTTTCAGCTCCAAGCGTAAATAACAGATATATTCCACAGAGTAATAAAACGATCCCCTATAAAGTACCCCCAGATGTTTCGACTATTCCCAAAATTTTATCTGTTTCCCGCAGGATGGATTAAAGCTTGACACGTTAAGTACGGTGTGGCATTTAACGGATGCCTCATTGCTTGTCCTTTTTGAGGCTGCTAGGCATCACTATGATGCCACAGTCGGAAAATTAACAAGGACGGCGTTATTTTATAGTACGCCTCGCTATAATGCTATAAACAAAAGAACTTGCTCTTAGCCGTCTTTAATAATAGAAAAGTTTAGCTTGCTTTGAAAATGAGAAACAAATTCTGACTCTTTTGTCATACAGCCAGTCACAAAATGAGATAAAAAGAGGTAAATCATTAAATATTTCATTTCAAATAACAAGAGGATTAAACGGGGACACTCGCTTCTCGCCTAGGGACCCATCAAGGCATTACAAAAGAAAAAAAAATGAATGTTTGACAAAAACTTTAAGAGTACAGTTCATCAAATTTCTAGAGGTGTTCGACGCCCAGACAGAGAACGCGCTATGTGTGACTAAGATAGCTATTGTACAGTCTGCTAAACAAGTTATTTTAAATAGTTTTTAATATTTTTAGGTAAATAAATTTTAAAAGTGTGTTATAGTTTAGGGATTAAATTGGTCTGATTGGACTTTCTTAGAACGTTTTTAAAAGCAGCTAAAGATAGTATGTAGAATTGAAAATAATTATTATGCCATAAAAGGTGTTTTGGAATTCCTTCAACCTTTTGAAATTGAGTCAGAAAATATAAATTTTATAGGATAGCGGAAAATACCTATAATTTTTTTGTAGGCGTTTGTAAATCGTGGAAATAGTTTATATTTTATTTCTACCTTATTAAGGAAAATGGTACCTATTATTAATAACGGTTGTTTCTGAAACATTACTAAAATTTTCGAAATTTTGTTTTTCTACAAAATAAACTATACTATTTAGAAAAAAATTTATTTCTCTTATAATTTTATAAAAAATAACAGGGGAATATTTACATTTCTTGATCTATTAAACAAAACGATAAATTATCTCGACGAATGACACCATGTTCTAGTACGGAAGCTAGCTTTACATTTTTGTTGGTGGTTTCATGGGTTTCATATCAATTTTTTGTAATTGTAGTTTACACGTACATATACCTCTTAACACTTGTTTGCTTTATTAAAAATGTGATTTACGTCGAAATAAGTCAAAAACAACTTGAAACCCCATATAAAATCAAAAAGGAGAAACGGAAAAAATTGAGCCTGTAAATGAACACAACTCAGAAACAAAAATAGCTATCTAATAATAAAAAAATAAAATTTGATTCTTGTGCATCTTCGTTGTAAAAATAGATAATACTTTTTTGATCTTAGGTACAGATATAATTTTAATGGTCTTCCGAAAAACTTTCTTCAGTTTCCATATCAGATTCAAAATCAGTCTCACTGTCACTGTTTAAGTTAATTATAAATCTATCAGTTGCCTCATCCAAAGTAACTTCTCTGTCATAAAATTTAGATTCCCACATTTTAGCATTATTACAACGAGATTGCCACTCCTCTTTAGAAAACGTATCAAAAAAGTCTTCACACAACAGTTGTACGTCTTGCCTCTTAAATGTAGTGTTGTTACTAGCTACATATTGTGTCAATGATGCCCACACTAATTCGATCGGATTAAGATCGGGATGATACGGTGGCAATCGCAAACAACTAAAACAATGTTCATTTATCATTTCTTCAATTGCATACCTCTTAAATCGTGACTTATGCAATAGCACTAAACTGTATAATTGCGTTTTGAGCATATCCTCTTCGTAAGCAATATTATGATTCCTTAACCAATCCTGCATGTCAGCTTTTTTAGAAGTTGACGTTGGTGCTTTATTTACCTGGACATTATGGTAAGGAGCATTATCAACAATAATGACGCTTCTTGGAGGGAGGTTCGGAAAAAGCTTTTCTTTCAACCATTTAGAAAAATTATTAAAATTCATTTCATCGTGGTAGTCTCCACTTTTGGTTCCAGATTTGAAAATTAACCGGGCATTCGGAATAAAGCCCATTTCACCTCCTGCATGGACAATAATTAGTCTATCACCTTTATTAATTGGTTTCTTTAATCCCTCATTTGAATTATCACTCCAAGCTTTCTGGTGTGTGTGGGAGGCATGAATGTATGTTTCATCGAAGTAGACAATTGGACGGCCCTCTGCTCGATAACTTTTTAAACGAATCAGATAGTCTAAACGTAGCTTTTGAATATCAAACCTTTCCATTAATATTTTTCTGTTTGTTTTTGTTTTCCGCCAACGAAATCCTAGCGACTTTATTATTTTTCTTAAACTTTCATAGCTTCCTTTGTACCCTGTAGCTTCTCTAAATTTAGTCAGAATTGTTTTTAATGTTGGAACAATATTTTCCGAGATTAACATGAACAGAATAATTCTTTTTAAAATACCTTTGTCAGCTTCATCTATATCATTAACTGTTTTTGGTTTTTTAATGGTTTTTCTTGGTGATGAAAATTCCGATATCTCACGGTTATCGATTCTTTTTTTCTCTCCAGAAATGCGGACGACAGTGTTTTTAGATACTCCTGTGGCTGCAGCAACACGATCATTTACATTTTTAAATGGTATTGAAGGTGAATTAAAGTTTCCTTCTCTTCTCATAAACTCTATAACATTGGCTATTATTTCGCGAGCTTGATTGTTAATCACGCGGCCTCTTAATTTGCTATTAAACTCCATACTTAGGTTCTATTAAACTGTAATGAGCAAAAAACACAAACGAAAATAAAAGAAATGTTTTAGCGAAATTTACATCTGACATTTACGTCTGAATAAAATAGTGAAATACTTGATGCGCAGAGTGTACTTTCATTGCGTAAATCCGTCGGCCCCGCAACCGATGCCTCTCAGTAGTGCTTTCTCTATCTAGCCGTCGAAAGCCTCTAGAAATTTGATGAACTGTACTCGTACTCGACGTGTTAAATTTAAAACTTGGTGTTTTTTTCTTGGTCCGTTTTTGTGTTATCTTCAAAATTCCAAATTTGCACTTTTCTCAAATACGATTTATTCTAGAGAAATTATGTATGCGAGAATGACATTACAAACAACTTTTATTTGAATAATTTTCTCCTCGTAAATAACAGATATACTCCATAAAGTAGAAAATCGGCCCCTATAAAGTACCCTTTAGACTATGCCCAAAATCTAATCATCTCACTGTTGGTTCAAAGCTTAAGTTGAAAATTTGGTGTTTTTATCTGCATCGGTTGAAGAGACATCACGCGAAATTAGTCAAGACGGATTGCATATTTGTATGTAACGGACGCAGAATACAATCTATTAACATTCGGAAATTGCCGAAGAGTAATTCGTATGTAGCAGACGTATTCCAACTAAAACTAGTAACGCGTCTGTTACATACACAACGATTAAATCAAAAATCATGCCTTCAGATAACTAACCGATTAAAAAGAATAAGAAAGACACAAGGATGCTTAGTAAAATTTACTAATTTATTTACATCTCTTAGTAAATTATTTATGATGGTAGTGAGATCTTAAAAAACTTAATGGCTAATTTATTAATATTACTACTAACAACAAATTAATAAAAAACCAGAAAAACCTTATTTTCGGAATTTATTATCACCAAGCCCTACGTTTTTTTCTACACAAATTTTTAACGAATGTGCTGCTTTTTTTCCCACTGTGTCTAAAAGATTTTCTTCCAGAAAAGATATTTTTTCCTCCCATTTTGCTTCCTGCTACTGACGTTGGTTGAATAGGAATTTTGCGGCGAGTTGCTATGGCAGAACTCCTATTTTTTGAAGAAATGCCTTTATATTTGAATGCAGTGCCAATCTCAGGTTTTAGAACGATAACCCTGCATATTTTACATGGCAACATCGCATTTTTTGTGATAAATCAATTTCTGTTCTCAGTTTAATTAATGATGTGTCTATCAATAATTATTACTTTGTACGAGTCTGATGAATTTTTAAATCATCGCTGCCCTTATGGCTAAACCTTTCACTATACGCTTTTAGATATAAATATACTTATCAACCGAAAAAATAATATAAATTACAGTTTAAAACCCAAGAAACACACCTTCAATACACGAAAAAATATAAAATAATCTCCATGCTCCTCAAAAAAACGTTACCAAAAAGAGTCCTCGTCAGGCTTTTATACATATCAGAGCGTTAAGCGCCCAAAAACATAACCTAGAAATTTTGTTAACATACCTCTACATCTTCTTTTGTTTTAATTCTTAATTTGTAGGTAGATTTATTAATTACCTTCCAATCATACAGCTTGGGAAACCAAATATCACTTATTTCATTCATATTATTGACAAATAGAGCAGTGCTTTGTTTTGCGCTATAATAATCAATCACGCGTATGTAGGAGATGTGTTAGCAGTTTTGGTTGTACTAAGTCTGTTACATACAAATTGCAGTTCGCCATTTCACGATTTTATGTTGCGTCTGCTACTTACAAATATGCAGACGGATTCAGGGGACTCCAAAACGTAAAAAAAAAAATAATAAAAAATTTCTTATTTTTTTCTGCAGTTAGTAAAAATTGTTGGTATAATTTAGTGTCCTTTTTTTAAATGTTGTTTGGCGAAATTACATTATTATTATTAATTTTGAACGTGGTTTTAGGTTACCGACGGCAGCAAGAATGAAACTAATGCCTTGGGTAGGTGTTAACGGACAGCTCGATAAATTAGTTTTGAAAAACTGGATAAGTAATGTTTTATCTTACACATTGGATTTTCCGAATGTAACATTTGCGAAAATGTGCGACAAATATTGTTACATAAAACCGGTGGATTTGTTTTATATTGTACAGGTGCGTTACGAATATTTTGCTTTCTAATTCAAATTACAGTACGACAAGATTGAGATTGCAAATCTAAAAATACGAGGAGTTATCTCAGTTAATGGCTGAACTTCGATGCTATTGTTTCAGTGATCTATTTGAATTCACTTGTGTTAACTGAGATAACTCTTCCCATTTTTAAATTTGATAGTGTACATCTCAATCTTGTCATACTGTAATGAATGTGTTTTTGTTTCTTTCAGATTTTAGAGGAATTGGGCTGCGTTGAGTTGTTAATTTACGAGTCAAGACAAGAGGAAGATTTATTTACAAATTGGGTTCAGCCTGAAAAAAGTAAGTAAATAAATTTCAGAGAAAGTATTTGTAGTAACGTTGCAATCTTCTTGAATTTAATGAGACAATATCATAGAAATAATATAGAAGACCAATATAAACATAACATTTAAGCAGAAATTGAAACCTACTGTGCATAAAAACGCGTCTCTGCGCCTGACATCGCAAAATAGTGTGTCTAGAAGCTTGCGCAATAAGCATGACTTGTCCCTGTAGTGTTGCCAAATATATTAAACAGACCTAACAGAAAAGAATTTTAAATTAATTAATTTTTAAATTATATGATTTAAACAGTTTATATCTACGAAATATCGCCACAAAATAACTTATAAACATTTAAATAATCAACTAATAATATTTATGTGTAATTACATTCCCAAAAATATATACAAATACCGTATTAATGTCATTAATACCGTATTTTTAATGTTCAATAAGCGATTCACCTACAAATTCAATATTGACCTGGCAATAGCAGTAAAATCCGGTGTTTCAAGGCTATATGACGCTGCCCTTACAGGACCGTTTGTGTTTGTAGTTTATTATTTATGCCGCGTTTGAGAATCCACATCGGATGCATCTGAGATGTAGTAAGTAGTAAATCTTTGATCACGTGATTCAGTATACGTAAATGTAATGGGACAGATGTGTCCGATGTGGATAAAAAACGCTCGAGATGTAAAAAATGCATCCGATGTGGATTCTCAAACGCGGCATTAATTACACGATGAAAGTGGCATTTTATTTTTAGTTTTGTGTAGTGTTTAGTCAAATCCTAGGTACAATAAAAGACATTTTTACATTGGCTAATGAAAATGTAATCAATGTATTAGGCAGCTGTTATATTTATTACAAGATTTATGTCTGCAAATCTAAACCTACCTAAGAATTATAATTATGTAAATAGAGATCTGTATATTTATATACAGGCTGCCCAGCGACGGGGAGACATTATCGATATCGGTTTTAAGGCATTTTAAAACATAAACCCGATCTCAACAATCTTAGGAACTCTTCTGTCACTCGATATTTTAATCGGTACTTCCTCTTCGTTTTTTGGCTGGCACAACAATTATTTACGTTTCTTCATTCCTTACGGCGTTCGAACCAGTAAGGTTTAAAGAAATTTAAAAAAAAAACCTACTTTAAAAATAAAGATGTTAATGATTTTCTTATGGATCCCATCTTCAGATCTTGACTTAATGTATATAAAACTGTTTTCTTTTCTAACAAAAAGAATCCTAGAAATCGGGCAACGTGGTAAAGAATTATCGCTCAACATACATAAAAAAATATTTCAACGAATTGAGAATATCCTACCATTTTGAAGTATGTTAAAAAAAACTTGTTAATAAAGTGAAAAGTAGGGCATGAACATATATTATAAAGTATATAAAATGATAGATAAATCCAGTTTAGAAGGTATTATAAATAAACTGTGGAAATATCGAGAATCTCGATTTTGAATCGGAAAAATATTCTACGCAATTTAGTATGAAAGCTGATCAAAATGAAACACATGAACGACAAACTGTTATTGACAACTTTCTTCAAACGTTTTCTATTTTTCCGAAAACTAACTAGATAGTTCGAAAATCATTTCCTTCGTTAAAACGCCTCTTGTTCCGAAAAAGGTACACGCCTGTCAACATTCATCGTTCATAAAAAAAGTGGTAGATACAAAACGCTTCGTATTGTAAGGCCAAAATATATTTAGACATCGAAATATTCATATAAACAAAAAATCATATGAGTGAGATAACTACCAAATTAATGATTTACAAGTTTATTCCTATTATTTATAAAATAGGTTTGCAATGTGCTGGTGTGGAATGTTATCATCGACTAAAAACTTTAAATCTTTGTATTAAATTGATCGAAAACAAACTATAAATTGGTTTAGGCTATATAGAATGTTTCTAGTAAGCAGCAACTAATTTTTATTATGGAACCGAAAGACCCTTTTAAAAGGGTTCAAAATTAAAATAAAATATGTACCAAGTAAATGTAGTAGTATTTTTTAATTTTTTAATTTATATTGAAAATGGTAACATGAAAGGTTTTCTGTCTAACGACTCATAGTCTCGGCTGACAAAATGTAAAAAAATATCGAACATAATATTCCTGGGCCCTATTTTGCACTCCCCAGATTAAATTTAGTTGTAGCAAATGATATTATCAAATAAGATGTCAAATCACAAGCAAAATCTCGTGACTACAGTACTAATGATTGCCTGTTTGGAAAAGTATCTTTGTAAATATTTATATGCATAGTTATATTTAAATGCGCGAGTGTAATGTTAAGTATAAACAAAATCCGCCCATTATGTATATACGTTTAGTTACCGACCCTAGTAGATAGGCAATTTGTTATTGTTTTAAGTTTTACCGTAGGGAGAGAGAAAATCAATATTAGGATAAATGGTCCAGCTCCTTTCTGGTTACGTAGGTACCTAAAAAGTATTTTAGTTTTTGGTTAAGTAATTAATTATTGTAACAGTGATTTTCTTGTGATAGTACCTAATTTAGATTGTGGATTAAAGTTTTTGTATATAATTTCGCTGTTTAATAATAAACGTAGTCAAAACTGGAGCACGTGGTTTTTCTGGAAAGTATTTTTAAAATCACAAGCAAAATCTCATGACTACTGTACTAATGATTGCCGAAAATTAACTAATTCACATTTTATGCCATATCTTTCTTAATAAGGACTGTCAGAACCATATTTACCTTAACTTGAAATTTTTTTAATCGTTTTTTGTATAGAATCATCTCTAAAAATGTATGATTGAAATATCGTGCGAACTATTTGTTCGATCAATAAAAAACTTGCACCGGTCCTGTTCGCGCCAGCACCGTTATACGCATGAGCTCCGACACACTATTTTCTCCTTATGGTTTCATTTTTGATATATGGAATCGGCTTTCTATACTATTTCTATGGACAATATAGTGTAGTGCTAGTCAATCGAAATTATGCTTTCTGTGGGGGGCTAAGTGTCACAAGCTAAATTGTTAATGTATTGAAAACTAATATTTCAGAGATTCTAAAACCGGAGGTAATCCAAAATTAGACTTTGCAGATGGGCACTATTTTCAAAAACGAGATATTGGTGCCATTGCATAAAGTATAACTTTTACTACAATATGACCGCAAAATCCAAAAAGTCCCTTTACCAGTTACGTAAATGTATTATTTTAAACATTTAAAAAAACCATTGGGGCTTACGGGCCAAAAAAACTAAAAATGCAATTTTCTCGATTTTATCTTAGGAAAAAATTGCGAAAAAAAGTGGTACTTTTTATATCTACACTTCGAAATTAGCTGAACAGGCTTTCTAAACAAAAAAAGTTACTCTTTATAAAAGTTTTTAAAATGTGTTTAGATCATAACAAAACATCAACCAGATTTTTCTATTGATTTATAATCAACTTATAGCAATTAATATAAAAACAATCAATTGAAACAGCACGCGCTTGTTGACTTACCGTGTTCTTTCGGCGTCGGCTTCCGTATCACTTCGTATATCCCATCTCATTTGCACCTATGACTGTAAACATGTTGCTATCTCTATCGTACTCAGTGGCGGCTTGTGGTAATTTAAAATGGGTGTTCACTTTTTCCAATAATTTTATCATTTGTAAGTTCGGTTCAGAATCTTGTACAAGTGTAGTTATTATTATCATCATCATCATCAAAATCATACTGTTTTCAAGCACTACAACTATTAATGAATGAATATTTTAGTTATTGTTATATTTGTTTTGTTTTTAATACGTTGAAAACCATCTATAAACATTATTAGTCAACTGACTTTTCTTCATATTTTGAGATTATTTTTAAATTGACATTAATGTTTGTGGAAAAAAACATTATTACATTAAACTTTACCTACCATTTTTTCAGATTTTATTGTAAATTTAATCATATTTTTTAAATACTCTTTATTGACAAAAAAACAAGTGAACTAAAATGTGTATTTTATAAGATCAGTCCCATCACAATACATAATATTACACAGATACAAACTAGAATGATATAATGCGTGGCATTCTAAATTATAATTTTCACAGCTTAACAGACCCTCTTAACCCCCATTTTCAATCATTTTCAGAATCAATAGGCTTTATCTCTTCTTATAGAGTTTCATTTTTACTAAATATTTCATGTTGATATCGCTTTTCTTTTTTAATTTAGGATTTTGTTTTAATTTCAACTCATCCAACCCTCTATTTTTAATCAGATTTTTTCATAAACAATAGGCTTTGTCCCTACTTGGTTTTTGCTTTAAATTTTCATTTTCTGTGTTTGACTTATCATGCAGACAAAAACCGTGACATCGGACAAAGTAAACCTATAATAATATTCACAGACTACTGTGTGAAGAGTAGAATAATAATATAATCAAGGCTAAAATAATATATGAATAACATAATAGCCTAAAAAATAGGTACACTAAAAGAATGATAAAGTCAAAGAGTCCAAAAGTATTTAAGAGCTATATAAGTACTTCGAAGATAAACTGTGCTGTCATTCTAATCAGCTTTATAGTAGAGCAGACTGAATGTTGGCTGAACACTTTTCGTGTTTCATATTTACATATAATAATTATATTTCGACAAGAAATTCAGTTGGCCCCAATTATTGTCACAATATGTATTGTTTACTAATAATTAAAACTTTTTTTTAACATACATGAATTGTTGGTTTTTGTAACATATTTCTATGTTCTGATAACAAATTTTTTATGTCTTTTACCTCCAACATGCCTCTATAAATAGTACGACTAACGTAAGAGTTAAATAGTGTTATTTAACGTTTAACTTGTAAGTTTATTAAACATTGAACATAGCATTTTAAAATGCAACATATTTACGTGGAACAAAAACCAGACAAGCTTTCGTGGTAGACAAGAAAGCATCAAATGTAATACAGCTATCATGTAACAAATTTTCAAGTGAAAATTATTGTTTAAAATAAAACTTATAAAAATACATACAGTCCATTCTCATTAATCCAAAACAGACATAACATTTATTTGTAAGGGCATAATCACATGATTATGTTTTCGAGAGTTCGTTGCACCCCTAGCGGCTATTTAAAGAACTCGAAAACATTTTCCTGCGTTTTTTCATGGCAAAAATTTTTTCGCCGAATATATACACTGATCTGTTTCTGAGATATGGCCGGCGTCCATCTTTAGTTTCCCACCCGGTACATAATAGAATCTCAAAACAAATTCGAGATACGCTAAATTGGTGGTTCTCACCTTATCCAGACTGAGGCCCCACAGACCGGAAGATGATATATTAGGACATGGAATTTTCAGGTATATATGTTGACAGACTAAACCACGTAGAGGATCTTCACAAGCCCTGGTTTATAAGAATCAATCCAAATCGCATTTTGATCAGGGTTTACAATTTTTTTAATTACAAATCAAAATAAAAAAAAAATATGTTTAAGTATACAGTTTATCATCTCCGCGTCGTGCAGTATTGGGATCGCGCCTGGGAGTAGGAGTCCTGTCTCAGCCCGACCAATATAGTTAGATCTGGATCCTGTTTGTCTTTTTTATTCAAATACCTATATTTTATTATAATCCATAAACATTTTTAAATTGAAAAATCAGAATGGAATAGAAATTTAAACAAAAATATTTGTGTCGGTTCTAGAGTACATCTAAACCGCCATTTTTAATCCAATTTTACAAAAAAAATAAGTGAAACATTGTATTTCTGTATTAATTTATAAAATAATTGCTTAAACTACAGAATCTTCACCATCTTTTCTACGCATGTTGTATACCCAGTATTTTAATATAGAAATTTACTCTACAGATATGTCTTTTGCGCCGAAGTCGTACTTTTTTCCTGACAAAACAACACGAATTGGTTCCAAATTGATTTATGGGTTTAATGGTATTAATTAAAGTATTTTATCTATCCTATTCATAGAAAAATCTCAAAACTTGTTCATTCGTATTGTTAGAATAGATTGAAAGTGTCAAATAATAAAATTAAAGTTGACATACGTAAAACACGCAGGTTTGTTTAAAGACACTGATGGCCTTGCTAGATAATACGATTTTTATACAAATGTTTAATATAAACCTCAAAACAGATTGGTATTTTTATGATTAATTTTTTTGTATAATGACAAAATATTCTTAATACAATGACAACGCCACCCCTAAAATACTAAATATACCTGGGTATGTATCCTATAAAAATAATACCACATTATAGGTTTTATAATTTTTTCAGTCATTTTAGTGTAAAGTTTTTCGTATCGGCAACCCCGGATTTGGTAATCTTTGACGGAAATTTCTCTAGTTGCCAATGTTAGCAAAAGGGAGCGTGACAGTAACATTAATACACTTCATGCGATTATTATAAATCACTAATAAAATACTTTTATTTTGTACAAAAGCATGTTAATATAAAATTATCGTATAAGGCTCGTGTAAATGTCGTATACGCACTTAATACGTTTGTGATGTTTTGAAAATAAAAACGTAACCTTAGTTTTGTTATTTAGTCCGGGAAACGCACAGCCCCCTTTATTGTCATTATTGCTTTTATAGTTTTATAGGCATGGTTAATATTAAATGAAACAGCCCAAGCTCGGATTTGTTAATTTGTTTTACAGTTTTTACTGGTTTCAGTCAATATAGCATTATCCTCATCATCACTAGTTTTAGAGCATTGCAGAAACCTGGGCTACTACTACTGCTATCATTATTGATATCTAAACATTTGTATTCTTGATCAGACTCACGACTACGGTATATTGGCTGATTCTTCAGTGCAGTCCTTACTCGGTCCTATTATATCAGCATTAACTTTTTGGATATATTGTACCCTAGTAATTGTGCTACTCAAAATCTAATAATTTGCTTTAATTTTTTTTCGAAAGTATCCGCTTTTCTTCCGATTTTTCCACGTACTGGACATTTTAAGAAATTAAAATGAAAAAGTTAGGTTAGACTAAGTGAGCCTAAATAATCAAATCCTCTTTTAAGATGTTTTAATTTTGTAAGAGATTTATAAATGTTTTCCTCTTTTGCAACAGTTATAAAACTGTTATTTATATCAAATTATCGCCGAGTATAATTTGTTATATTAGAGAGATTATATAATTACATATAAAGTTTCATTATAAGCATGTAATAAAAATTGTTTGTAATTTTTGTTTTATACGTATCTGGAATATAAGTATGAAAAACTTATAAAATATATTACACTTAAGCAAGAATAATCATATAAGGAGTGTTATACAAATATTTATGTCATTACATTGTTCTGTTTTTAAACATTATTTAAAAGTAATCTTATAATTATCTATATAACAAAATAATAAAATATATTACTCTCTGAAACATATTTATCTCTTGGGCAACAGTTATATGTTAAATTAGTGCCTATTGTAGCATTTATACGATAAATATAAAATAATTCTTTTATAATCATGTCTCCGTGCTGCTTGGGATTAAACCTCAATACATTAAGAGAGACAACATCGAATGTTGGCGAATATAACTTTATTACAAATTTTTTTAATATTATTAAATAGATGTTCGGAAGAGTCGTCTGATTCAAATCCATTTAAATTTTAGGAATGTTTTCCAGCAGGTTTTTTCCAATTCCAGTAAATTGACTGGTTGTAACGCATCCTGTTAAAGCATGGAAAGCAGGTAGGTGTTTCTTTAGACTGTCATTAAGGGATATTTCATGAACTGCCACATAAAGAGTAGAATTTTCGATTCGTTAACAAAATTTCGCTCGGAAGAAATTGTTTAAAATACACCACAATAATAAACACATCGGTATCAATAATGCATGTAGAAAAACCTTCAGTTTTAGCAAAGAGTGCGTGAAGTAGAATTCTAATGTTAAATATTGAATTAATAAATAAATTCCATTGATGAGGAAACGGGACGTTTATATTAGTAATCCTCTTTTTTGACGAGTACATCTTTAATCGAATTTTCTGTGTAATGGTCAAAAACAATGTCAATTCGTGGTGCTTTATATTTGTTTTGAAATACAATTTTCAAAAACATCAGAATATTCCTTAAATGTTTTAGCTTTGGCTGGCTACTATGTCTCCCTCCTTTTTTTGCAAATTATTCATTGTTCTTAATATTTTCTTTTTAATTGAACCAATGCATGTAGATCACTTTCTGAACTAGATGTGTAATCGGTACTTTTCATTTTAAATTTGAAATACGACTAAAAAGGAAAAGTAAGACCTAAGCAATTTAAATGATACATAGAATATTTTTTTTCAAATTCACACGCACTTTTGCACTCAAGTTAGTCCTTCTTATAGTAATTACTTGATTCTAGATCGGAAATTTTGTAATAAAATAACACTTCAGACACTTAAAATTCACCAGTCGCTATAGTCAAACCACGATAAAAGACAATAGGTGTTTCAACTTCCCTAAAATCCCATATAAAAACAAAAGACGATATGGCACCAAACAACGTAGTTCCAAAAAATTCACCAGAGGTCGTTAAAAGGTGAGGTACCCTATTCGATCATATATTGATCATTAAGAGCTAGATAAAGTATATTTTAACATTAACATGTATCCAACTTCAAGATTTGGCCATCAGATGATTGGTCAATCATTTTACAGGTTATTATACTAATGTTCACGCAGCATGACATATACTATATTTATGAACAAATATAATTGTATTTTATTTATAACTCTAATAATTTTGCAATATTATTTATTAACTTTAGTTTAAAGTAATGCTTTTTTCATCATTGTTGAGGCCTAGTTATTATCTAGTCTAGTTATTGTTGATCTTAGATATGAATAATGTACCTGTCAAATTTTAATTTAAATATATCAAAAGTTGAAATGGACAAAGTAGAAAAAATAATAAAGACGATAGTAATTGCTTTTATATTATTTTGTAGATAAAGAAAAGAAACGAATAAAGGTATAAATGTGTTCATTTTATTAGAATTAGCAGTTCGACTGTTAAGACATCATCCGTATATTATAAATGTAAACAAGAATGGAATGATTGATAATTTGTTCTTTTTTTACATTTATAATGCAAGCTCTTGGCGGATACTTATAAAATTTCCACACTTGAAAAGACCTACCTTTCCTTCGTTTTTCTTTATCAATCTGTGTAGTTACACCTACAAACCTTTGATTTATTTTGTAAATAATTAAAGTTGTATAAGTTAATGAATCTATTGAAAACAATCCTCTGCGTTTATATTTAATAAAAAGTTTATTATAACACTTATTCATATAGGTAATTAAGGTTTACAGATCATTTTTGTACCTACCCTTTTCATCAATTTGCCTTGTAAAAAGCACATTTTATTACAATTAGGAGATCCCTCCATGTGAAATTGTTTAGGACTGGTAATAAAATAATCATGTATCTTTGGAATGTGTTTATTAATTATCTAAAATGTGGCAGTTATAATTTTATACCTACTCTTCTGTAAACATAACATCAAAATGGCACTTAACACTTATTTTTTCAAAACCCATTTCAACAATATTTACAATTTTGTAGGAAAGAATACACACTATTTTTATTATTTAATTATTGCTGTCTTGTACACTAAAAATGATGAAAAATAGTAATGTTCTCACTTTGTTTTGATGAAATATATGGGTGGTATGTGGTATAGTATTTTTCTTCTCATTTTCACTTTCCATATCGTTTGTTATATAGAATATTATTAGTAGACATTAATAAATTACCATTATTTAAAAAAAAATTGGATACCGACGTATTTTTTACTCGATTAAGATAAAATTAACTGAATTTTTCTGACAGTTCGCAGTCATTATTTGTTTTCATTTGAGGTACTTCATCTTCTACCGACATCTAGTGGATTTTTTACATACTATGCTGTTATTGGTGCCATATTTTAAAAAGAGTTGAAACACCTGTAAAATGTCATTCACCGGGAGTCAAACTAAACAGAAAAATTAAAGACCTTTTACACTAGGATTGTAAGACAAAGTCAGATATACAATATAATGATATGTTTAACAGAGACAAAGCGAATCAGTGGAAATACAATACCCGATTTTACAATGGTAGATCGTCCCGTGGCCGCCGTCATTGATTCGTGTTATACTAATTGCCATAAGTTGATTATCTTAAGACAAAAAAATATGGTTGATGTTTTGTTATGATCTACACACATTTTAGAAACTTTTTGTGTTTAGAAAGCTTGTTTAGCTAATTTCGTAGTGTAGATATAAAAAGTACAATTTTTTTCTTAGATAAAACCAAGGAAATCCCATTTTTAGTTTTTTTGTGCCGCAAGCCCCAATGGTTTTTTAAATGTTTAAAATAATACATTTACGTAACTGGTAAAGGGGCTTTTTTGATTTTTCGGTCATATTGTAGGTAAAGTTATGCCTTATTAAATGGCACCAATATCTCGTTTTTTGAAAATAGTGCACTTCTGCAAGGTCTAATTTTGGATTACCTCCAGTTTTAGAATCTTCAAAATATTAGTTTTTAATTCATTAACAATTCAGCTTGTGACAGTAAGAATTCATTTCTAGAGCGCTTTTGTTACAAATAGCACCATACTAATATACATGTTACATTGCACTAACAGCATGTTGCCACTTTCAACCTCCGATAACCTACCAATTGAAACTCAGGGCTTAAAAAAATAGTTTACACTGACGTAATATATTATTTTTGAGGCTATTCTAGTTCGTTCCTAGCACAGAGTTCGAATCTCTTTCCAGTTCCTTGACTAACCAATTTTTAGAAACTGGCATTATTTAAATTTCGGTATATGTTACTTTTTTCGTCTCTTTAATCTAACAATTTAATAATTTTTTTTTCTTTTATATAATTTTTAGGGTATGCCAGCTTCTTAGACAACTTAGATGACATTGTGATTCAACCGAATAATGTTTCAATGACATGTTTGGGCGCGTTCTTCTGTGAACAACTGAATGCTTAAATAATAATTATTAATACTTCATTTATTATATATATATTTTATGTACTTCGTTTGGTTATAAAAAATAAATATATAAAACTAGTGTAATATTTACCAATAATTGCTTTTAATAATAAAAATACTAATAATAAAAACTTAAATTAATTTAAAATCAAGTGCAAAATTATTCAATGATGTAATTTGGATGAACAACCACCAACGGATCTTCTTCTTCTTCGGTTTGATCTGAACCTTTTAATCCTACCCGGGTCAGAGGAATGATGATTTGGTCCTAAAAATATATAACAATTTAAAAAGGGTATAAAAAAGCATATGTAAGAATTTTTAATATGAAATACAATTTTTTTTCGTATCGCTTGTTTCTGAGAAAAAAATTTAAAAACCGAACATTTGTTAATCTCTAAACATATTCAAAAACTAGAATTCTAGAAACATTTCAAAAACGTGACAATAATTTTCTAAAATACAAATTTATCAATGTACAAGGCAGCACATATTATATATGATAATTATATAAAAGTGATATTTTTTTTTAAGTTAGAAATGAAAAAGACAAAAAAGAAAGTTTGTAGAATTTTGTTATCATGTGCCAACATTGCTATATTCTAAACCGTAACAGTTACAAAGATGATTAAATGGGAAAATAAGTTGAATATTTTGGGGGACATTACAATGGTTGCAAAAAATCTACATTCTCGAGTTATACAGTGAAAACTAAAAAAATGCAGTTTTATTAGCAAAAAATGGAAACTAAAGTTTATTTAATACGAAATTTGTTGAAATTGATGAAAAGCCATCATCAATCATCTTCAATATCTTTGTGTATTAATTAGTCTACTAGAATGTTGAAGTTATCGAAATTTAATTTTCATATTAATAAAATAAACTTTATTATGGAAGTTTGTAGTCTTTCCATTAAACAATATGAAAAACTCAAGAAATAAAAAAGTAGTATGTTTAGATATTTAGATGGTCAAACAAAAAAAAAAAATTAAAAAAAATCTACTGGATATTTTTTCCGTGTAAAAACAACCAGACTTGCTCCGTGAGCACGCCGCTGGAATTACTGGATCAGCTGTGAAAGATACCTCATCAAACTATTAAAAAATTGTAAAAATCTCACTAAAATCGGACAAAGCGTTCTTTACATATTAAAAAAAAAATTTTTTTAAAGAAAGTATGTAGAATTTTTTTTATCATGAACCAACATTGGTTTATTTCAAACCGTAATAGTTACGAAGACAAATGAGAAAAAAGTTGACTATTTTTGGGAACCTTACAGTGGTCGAAAAAATCTACAGGGTCCGCTACCATTCTCGAATTATACAGTGAATACTAAAATATTGTTAAATATTATCAAAATAAAATATGTAGCAGTTACCGCTACTCTGCATTGTCCACCTCTAATTATAAACTGTCAATTGCCAAAGAACAATAAAGTTTAGTTCATGCAAACAAACTGGAAGCACATTGTTTTCTTTGCCTCCATCTGCTTTATCAGGTTATGAGCCCGGTTCAACGTGAACCACGTGTTCGGTAGTGCATAGTAGTGAATATTGCAGAAATGACCTCAAACTACATTGTGAGCGTGCCTAACTTAAAAGGCCGTGAGAATTATAGCGATTGGGCTTTTGCGGTCGAGAACTTTCTAGTGTTAGAAGGACTGGCAAGTAGTCGTAGATAATGATGCCAAAGCAAAAGCTAAATTAATCCTGACGATTGACTCATCGCTGTATGTCCACATAAAGGACGCGAAAACTACGGTAGAATTATGGGCTAAGTTAAAAGCTTTTTTCGATGACTCCGATTCACCAGGAAAATTAATCTATTAAGATACTTAAAAAGAATGAAGGATGGTATGGTGGATGGGCTGGATTACACAGGTGATGTGGGAGACAAATCGACATGCAAAGTGTGCTGTGAAGGCAAACAGAGCCGATTACCTTTTAAATATGCAGGTAAACAAGCCAGAAATATCCTAGAGATTGTGCATGCCGATGTTTGCGGTCCAATGGAAATTAAATCCATAGGAGGATCAAAATATTTCCTAATACTAGTAGACGATTTTAGTAGAATGGGTTTTGTTTATTTTTTAAAATCAAAACCTGAAGTTTTCAATAATTTTAAGAATATGGTTGAAAACCAATAAAATTTAAAAATTAAGACATTCCGCTCTAACAATGGTGGAGAATTTTGTAGTAGTGAATTTGATATTTTTTAAATAATTGTGGAATAATTCACCAGAAAACAAACCCATACACACCAGAACAAAACGGGATGTCAGAAAGATGAAATCGCTCACTAGTTGAGAAACCAAAATGTCTGCTATTTGATAGTAATCTGGAAACGAAATTCTGGGCAGAGGCTGTAAATACAGCCGTTTTCTTGAGAAACAGATCTGCAGTATCAGGATTAGATAATAAAACGCCTTATGAAATTTGGTTTAAACAAAAGCCGATGTATCCTATTTAAGAATATTTGGTGGTCCTGTATGGTGCATGTACCAAAGGAACAAAGATTAAAATGGGATAAGAAAGCTAAACTACATATTTTAGTAGGGTATGGGGAAAATGTTAAAGGTTATAGAGTCTATGATCCCACTACAACTGGTAGAAATGTAGTAATAATGGAAGATACTAAAAACAAAAATATCGATATAAATACCAGTTTTAGTGGGAGAATCCGAAACATATCTAGAAATTTCAGAGCAAACAAAGGAAATAGAAAATCTAGAAATAAGTTCAGAAAGAGAGGATAGTGGTGACAGTGACTATACACCAGAACAAGAAGAGGAAGAGTCTAAAGTATTAAGAAAATCAGAGAGAACGCCAAAACTCAAAAAATTTGATGACTATATATCTGCTCAGGCAGCACTGATTTAGACCATGACCCAATTACTCTTGAAAATGCTTTGTCAATGCCAGATAAAGAAAAGTGGCAGCAAGCAATGGTGGAGCTACAATCCTTTGAAAACAATGAAGCCTGGGAGATTGTGGATGTTCCAGATAGTGGCACCATAGTTCAGTGTAAGTGCGGTGTAGAGCAAGGTTAGTGGCAAAGGGTTTTACTCAACTATATGGCATTGGTTATAATGAAACCTTTTCTCCTGTTGTCAGGCACTCCACGTTAAGATTATTAATAACATTATCTGTAGAATTAAATTTAGAAATAGTACATTTAGATGTTGCTACAGCTTTTTTGAACGGTTTTTTAAATGAAAATGTGTATATGATGAAACGCGAAGGTTTTGATAAAACTGATTCGGAAGGAAAGGTTTTAAAATTAAAAAAGGCAATCTATGGTTTGAAACAATCTTCGCGTGCTTGGAATAAAAGAGTGGATGATTTTTTGTGTAATCTAGGTTATACAAAATCGCAGTAAGAGCCTTGTTTATATATGAAAACCTTAGACAGTCTTTTGACAATAATAACGTTATATATTGATGATTTCTTTATTTTTTCCAGTGAAATGAATCATTTAAAACATGAGTTAAGTTTAAAATTTAAAATTAAGGATTTAGGTCAAGTTAAGCAATGTTTGGGAATGAGGGTGACTATGAATAAATCTAAAAATGTTATAACTTTTAATCAGAAGCGTAATATAGATCAGTTATTAAAAAAATTTAATATGTTAGATTGTAAAGGGGTAGCGACTCCAATGGAAACTAATTTAAAACTGACTAAAGCAGATCAGATTAAAATTGATGTACCCTATCAACAGCTAATTGGCAGTTTAATGTATTTAGCAGTTTTAACTAGACCTGATATTGCTTATCAAGTGAGTTATTTAAGCCAAGCCAAAGACAGGAATCTCACTGAGCTTAGATAAACATGCGACAGTATTCCAGGTAGAAATAGCAGCAATACATCACTGCGCAAAAGAAGTATTAAGACAGAAGGTAAATGGAAAAACCATTGTCATATACTCAGACAGTCAAGCGACGTTAAAAGCACTCAGTTCCATGCAGGTACACTCAAAGCTTGTGTGGGACTGTTTGGAAGCCCTAACAGAGCTGGGTAGTCAAAACAGACTAACCTTAGCGTGGGTACCAGGCCACAGGGGACACAAAGGCAATGAAGAGGCTGATTTACTAGCCCGAGAAGGAGCATCAAATGCTCTTATTGGCCCAGAACCCTTCTGTGGTGTAACAAAAACAACTATCAGAACATGCACAAAGCAGTGGATGGTTAAAAAATCTCAGGAGTGGTGGGAAAACTCACCAGGACAGAGACAGGCCAAAAAGTTCTTAAAAGGACCATCGTCTAAACTCACCGAGCATCTACTAAGCCTTAATAGGAAAAATACTAGAATACTAATAGGTCTATTAACAGGGTATTGTAGGCTTAACAAACATATGTTCAATATCGGTCTGACAGAAGAGGCCTTGTGCCGATTCTGTCAAGAAGAAGAGGAAACGGCAGAACACGTATTGTGCTACTGCGAAGGTCTAGTAAGACTGAGATTCCTTACACTTGGAGAAGAAAAACCAAAGGCAACTAGCTATACCGGAGAACTACTTTCCAGTCTATGGAGTTTACTACAAAAGACCGCATTAGACAAGGTACTCTAAACAATGATTAAAGGATATCCACAATAGATCTGAAAAGGTCGAGGTGGGGGAGGCCACATGGCCCATAGTCCTAATTAAATCTAATCTAATCTATTTAAGCCAATTCAAATAATTATTACTCTGAAGAAAATTGGAATTGTTTAAAAATATTGCTTATGCATTTAAAAGCAACTAATAATTATGGTTTGAAATTTGTTAAAGAAAATGCAGAGTCTAGCTCTAGATATTGGCTTTGAGCTAAATTCATTTCACTTCATTTATTTATTTTCGTCTATAAATTGCCCGCCTGGTGCTTTTTGGTTCCACCTAGTTTTCTAACTGGGTACCACAGCGCATTTTGATTTTGCTTACTAAGAACAGATGGCAACACCATTTCACTACTTGAATTCTTATTCTCTTCATAACCAACTTTATGGTATACTGGTGAAATGTGTAGCATTTGTTAATTCCATTAGAGACTGGAATTGAGAACCTATCTATTTCTTGCTGAGGAGTCCTAATAAGGACGAAACCGGTCCAAGAATGATGTTCTCTTTGGTGAGCAAAATCAAAGTAGAGCGTTGAAAATTAATTTCTATCTCTGCTCTTTCCTTCGGATGTAATTCAATGCCTGTTGCGGTATTAGCCAAAGGAGTAGTTGTTTTTTTAAAGGGGAGACGGTCGTTGTATTTTGTGTGATATTGGCTTTGAGCTAAATTAATTTTATTTCATTTACGTCTATCACATTTGAGTTTTGATTTATTTTCGTCAATAAAATTATTTTCGAAATATTTCCATTTCACTGCTGGACTCTGTTTAATAATAAAAAAAGCGAATTTTTCTAAAAGAAAGTATGTAGAATTCTTTAGTGCATGCCAACATTTGTATATTTTAAACCATAACGGTTAAAAAGACAATTATTAAATGAGAAAAAGTTGACTATTTTGGGGAACATTACAGTAGTCGAAGAATCAATCAACTTTTACCATTCTCGAGTTATACAGTAAATACCAAAAAATGTGTTTTTTTTTTAAATAGCAAAACATGAAAAAAAGTTTTATTTTATACGAAATTATTAGGATTCATGAGAGTAATCATCTTCAATATCTTTATGTATTTATTAGTCTACTAGAATGTTAAAGTCGACAAAATTTAATTTCCATAGAGCTCGTCAATGAACTATGTTCTTTCTTTGGCGTATATACAAATAGAAAAAATGTATTTTTAGATGGTTCATCTACAAAAATTTCAAAAATCTACTGGGTGCTATTATTTACACAAAAAAATACACCCGACTTACTTACTTACTGAATCAGTCGTAAAAGATACCTCATCAAACTATTAACAAATTGTGAAAATCTCAGAAAAATCGAACAAAGCGTTCTTTATATACAGTGGTGAAATGGGAAAAGTTTTAGACAATTCTGTAATATTAATAAAAAAAAAACTATTTTTTTTTTCTTAAAGTATGTATAATTTTTTATCATGTCCCAACATTGGTATATTATCAATTCGAAACCGTAGTGGTTATGAAGATGATTAAATGGGGGAAAAGTTGACTATTTTGGGGAACATTACAGTGGTTGAAAAAATCTACAGGGTCTACTACCATTCTTGAGTTATACAGAAAGAACCAAAAAATGCCGTTTTTTTTTAATAGCAAAAAATCGAAAAGGAAAATTTTATTTGATACCGTTTGATACCATTCAATCGTGAACCTAATATTTCGTTTCAATGAAATGAAGAGTTGCAGGATTATTAAAAATTTTGTCAAGCATTTTCGGCATTTGTATCATCATAGGGACTTTGTCAAGAGAAATATAGAAATTAGGATCAACATAGTACACATGTGGATTTAATGTTAAAATTGAAGGGCTTATTAGAATAAGCCACAACATTAATTTATTAAGGAAACACGTATTCAAAGTTAAAATAAACTTCTATAACTACTACAATTTTGTTAAAATACAATAACTTGATTGTTCGTCTAATTATGATATTTCTTGGAGAATTTCCATTCGGTTCAAGCTTTTGCAACCTTATTTTTAATTGTTATGAAGTAAAAATGTCTTTATTTTAAGTGTAGTTTATCACGTTTTTACAATAAGCCCTTCAATTATAGTTTAACATTTGTTAAATCCAAATTTTAGCTATGTTGACCTCTCTTGACAAAGTTTGCTGTAACTAAACTTTCTTGTAATAAAATTAACTCACAGAATAAATAAGACGATCCAGAACTTTCTCAAACATATCTTTCTTTTCGATCAATTCTTCTTCGTTTTCTATCTGGTCAGCTACTTGGTTTAGGTACCATTCAACTACATCGCTCCTATGAATTCCTTCTTTGCCCTCTAAAAAAGTTATTCAGTTGAAATGACAAACTTCAAAATAGCTATTTATGTTACCAGTTACGAAATACATTATTTTGTGTAACAAATGAATATTTGCGAAAAGATCAAAGCGAAATCCTGCAAAATGAATGTGTTACCCGAAACAGTATTTCTTAACACATTTTTTTTCTAATTTTGATTAAATTATTTAAAGAATTGTGTCTATAAAAATAATTAAACATTAATTTTTTGAAGTTTCAATCAAATATTTTAGAAAATGAATATTTGAAAGTCATGTGCCGTCTCTAAGACGGAGCAGTAGCGGTGCCTTGAATATTAATTCGAAGTAACATTTTTGGATGTGTTTGTAATAATCATTGTTTCAAGAACAATTTTACGAATTTTAGTGTTCTCCTTAGACAGTTTACAAATTGTTATTAATATTAATTTAACCAAAAATAGAAAACGCCAATTTTTTACATACCTGCTTCCATTCTGGTTTCTTCCTTCCTCATATGCACAACTATCATATTACTTATCGTTTTGTACTCCTCAAAACTCAACACCATCTTCTTTTTCTTGGGAGTCTGAGAAGGTTCGGGAGTATCAAGTGCGTTCGGTTCCTTATCACCAACAGCATCCTCTTGTTCATCGCCCAACTGAATATCGGGTTGCTCTACTCTAATGATGGATTTATTCAACAACCGGTAAGCTTCGCGAACGTGCTTCGGCTGCACTTCATCGGATATATCCATTCTAGCCATAGCTTCGGAAAGTCGAATCATGCTTTCCAATTGTCTCACGGTTATTCTCCAAGTCGATTTTCCCGTACTGGTGCTATCTCTCAGTCTCAATCTGTTGTAATAGTGAACTAGCAAGTTTCCCGCTTCTTTGTTTATAATCGGTTTGAATTTTTTAGCGAAACTGATGTATTGCAAGACTTCTTGTTTCGTGTAAACTTTTTCTACGCTTTCCTCGATGTTGCAATGCAAGTCTACGATTTTTCTTGCGATGGCGTAATCTATAACTTCGTTACATTCGTCTACGAGGATGAAAAACAAATCGAATCTGGACATAATCGGAGCTGAAAGATTGATGTTTTGTTGTAACGATTTAGCGCGATCGTATCGTCCTCCGATGGGATTAGCTGCGGCTAGGATCGACGTTCTAGCGTTTAATGTAGCTCTAACGCCCGCTTTGGCGATAGATATGGTTTGCTGTTCCATAGCTTCGTGAATGGAGACTTGGTCTTTGAGTTCCATTTTGTCGAATTCGTCTATGCAACAGACTCCGTTGTCTGCCAACATGAGAGCGCCGGCTTCGATGACGAAGTCTGACGTTTCTTCGTCTCTTACGACTGCTGCTGTTAGACCAGCTGCAGAAGAAGCTTTACCGGACGTGTAAACTGCTCGAGGGGAAAATTCGGAGACTTGTTTCAAGAACTGGCTTTTGGCTGTACTGGGATCTCCAACGATGCAACAGTTTATGTCTCCTCTTAATGAAGTACCTGTGAAAATGTAATTTAAATTTATTTACTGTAAAAGAACAAAATCAAAGATATAAAATAGATACTACGTAAGATAATCCTGAAGAGACTACTCATAATGTTATGATATCTATTTTCTAAAATAATACATCAATGCGAGTTTGTTTTTTATTAAAATATTACGATCATAAACTTTTATAGCCCAAGATCCAGCGTTGCAAATGAAAAAATTATTGCATCAACTCTGATTTGTAATTTAAATGCTTCTTTTCAGGTATTCATTTAAAGATCCAAGCGTCAGCTGTATCAGTATTGGTGGACATGATGGTATAACATAAAAAAATTGAAAAACAAAAACAAATAATTTCATCAAACTTAAAAATGTGTAGGACTAATGTTTGAATAATACAGAATTAAAAAAAAAAAAAAAATAAGTCGGGAGTATATAAATTAAATTGTAGTAGTCATTCAAAATTGCATATTGGTCAAACAGGCCTCACTTTCAAAAAACGCTCTTCAGAACATTATATTAAAAATTAAAATAATTCTACTTCTTCAAATCGTATTTTGGCTGAAAATCATTCTTTTTAATTTTTATATAACTTGTCAATAAACAGTGTTATTGAAAGTTTGTAGTTTCTTCGATGTATATCTAATAAAATGAAAAAACTTAAGAGCTAAAAAAAATTGTATTTTTAGATGGTCCATCTATAAAAAATATTAAAATTCCTAAAATTTACTGGGTACTATTTTTTTGCGCAAAAAACTGCACGCCTCTGGAATTACTGTAAAAGATGCCTCATTCAATTATTAACAAATTTCTAAAATCTCGGTAAAATTAGACAAAGCATTCTTTATATATTAATAAAAAACTAATATTTCTTAAAAAAAGTTTGTAGAATTCTTTTATCATGTGCCAACATTGGTGTATTTATTCTAAACCATAGTAGTTTTGAAGACAATTAAATAAGAAAAAAGTTGACTATTTTGGGGAACATAACAGTGGTCAAAAAAAAAAACTACAAGGTCTACTATAATTCTCGAGTTATATAGTGAAAACCAAAAAAATTGCCGTTTTTGATACGATTCTTTTTAATAGCAAAAAATGAAAAGATTATTTGATACGAAATTTGTTAGAATTTATGATGGATAATCTTGAATATCTATATGTATTTCTGTGGCTAGAAGGCAAAAGGGAATAGTCGATTTTTTCGCAAAATAAAATAAACATTTTTGATTGTACCGTTACTTTTACAACACTTATAAAACTTACAGTTATACAGGGTGTCTGTAAAAGGTCTTTACAAAAACATACCACATATTCCTTAGACCAAAATAAGTCGATTTAAGTAAAATTACCTTAGTACAAAGTTGCTTCGTTTGGGATCCAGAGGGCCTTGAATTTACAATTTTTAAATCGTGTTTCCCATATAAATTTAAAACGGAATATGCGATTTTGCTGAAATTTGGTATATTGGTAGAGTTTTATGTGGCAAAAAAATGGTATTAAAATTTTGTCCGATAATAATACATAGGCGTAAAACTTGATTTTTTAAATAATTGCACCTTTAAAAATTCTACGCCAATGCAGGAAAAGGAGTTTGAGTATGAAATTTAGATTGCGCAACTCATTTAATTTAAAAAAGGTACTCTTGATAAGACTCGATTACTCTCATGGTTTTGACGAAATTTGCATTTTAGTAATTTTAGAACAAACAATAATTATTAAAATACAAACTTTGTCAAAACCATGAGAGTAAATCGAGTGTTATCAAGGGTACTTTTTTGTAGTAAATGAGTACCCAATCCAAATTTCATACCCAAACCCCTTTTCTGCCATTGGAGTAGAATTTTTAAAGGTGCAATTATTTAAAAAATTAAGTTCTACGCCTATGTATTATTATCGGGCAAAATTTTATACGATGAAAAACATAAAAATGTACTTTTTTCATATCTTCTTCAACACCTCTAATCGAGACTTTTAACAAAAATACTCGATTCTTGCCATGTACGATTTTTTGAGGAATATTAATTATTTGCCTGCAATACGTAACCAAAAACATTTATTGTTGGTTTCCATAGTTTCATCTAAATAAAAATATTGTCAAGTTTTAACACCTAATCTCTTGTTAACGATTGAAAGTGTTCTATCTGACTCAATAATTAAAAAAACAAATGCGTTGTTTATTAATATGGCTGTACAATATACCAATGCAGAATATACCGATGTGTTACTGACATTAGGATTTTGTGAAGGAAATGCTCAAGAGGGTGTACTCTGAAAGATTTCCAAATCGTTGTGTACCTAGCCACCCAACTTTTGATGCTGTTGAGAGACGTCTTCGGGAGACCGGTTCCTTTGCTCCCAACACTGTTGATAATGGAAGAGAACGTTTTGTAAGGATTCCTGAAGTTGAAGAAGATCCAGAATTAAGCACCATACGAATTGGAAGGGAACTAGGAGTAAGTAAAGATGTCGTTCATAAAGTGCTTAGAGAACAATTGCTATATCCATACCATAAGAAGCCAGTACAAGAATTATTAGTCCATGATCCTCAAATTCGTTTGGGTTTTTGTTTTGTTAATATGCAAAGAGAAAGAGATCCAAACTTTGTCAAAAAGGTTCTCTTTACCGATGAAGCACGTTTTACAAGAAGAGGTATAACTAATACCCATAATGAACATGTTTATGCCGTTGAAAATCCGCATGCAATAAAAGTAAACCATTTTCAGCACGAATTCAAAATTAATGTGTGGGCTGGAATAATTGGTAATTTCATTGTTGGTCCTGTCATACTTCCACGAAGATTAACTGGAGAAAATTATTTGGATTTTCTACAAAATACGTTGCCAGAATTGTTAGAAGATTTACCTCTCCAACTTCGGAGAGATATGTGGTTTATGCAAGATGGAGCTCCACCACATTTTTCTTTAAACGTTAGAAACCACTTGAATGAACAATATCCACACAAATGGATAGGCAGAGGTAATGACGCACCTGTAAACTGGCCACCACGTTCCCCAGACCTAACACCGATGGATTACTTTTTATGGGGACATCTGAAATCCACAGTTTACAGGGAACCTGTAGAAAATGAGGAACAACTCTGGCAACGTATTCAAGATGCAATAAACAATCTTAGAGGTGATGAAGAAGTTATGGAAAGGATACATTTTAATTTTCTTCGACGTATAAATCTTTGTATGCGTGAAAATGGTGAACATTTTGAACAATTTTTGTAAAATCTCTATTTTGATTATGTTGTAAATAAATATTTTTGTGAAACCTATACACTCTAAATTATTAAAACCGAAATTTAGCGAAAACCATGAGAGTAATCGAGTCTTATCAAGAGTACCTTTTTTAAAGTAAATGAGTTGCGCAATCTAAATTTCATACTCAAACTCCTTTTCTTCCATTGGCGTAGAATTTTTAAAGGTGCAATTATTTAAAAAATCAAGTTCTACGCCTATGTATTATTATCGGACAAAATTTTAATACCGTTTTTTGCCTCATAAAACTCTACCAATATACCAATTTTCAGCAAAATCGACTTATTTTGGTCTAAGGAATATGTGGTATGTTTTTGTAAAGACCTTTTACAGACAGTATACCTGATTTACAAGTACTCTTATCTTATGTATGTACCAAGTTTAGTACTTTAGTAAAAATACTATAACATAGTGGCTTGGGAATGTAAGATTTGAAAATATTATTGTTTTCACACCATTTTCTGTTGGTGGAAAATTAACTTTATCTTTTTGTTAAGTGCAATTTCTTATTGCTATTGCTGAAATTTTGTTTTTAGTTATAAATCTAGCATTTGTTTAGCTCCTGCCATTTTTAAATCCATTTCTGATTCTATTTTTTCTATTGAAATAACGTCTAACTGGATAGGCAGAGGTAATGACGCACCTGTAAACTGGCCACCACGTTCCCCAGACCTAACACCGATGGATTACTTTTTATGGGGACATCTGAAATCCACAGTTTACAGGGAACCTGTGTTTCCTTTTTTCTGTTCTAATTACGTTAACGGCCCTATTTATATGCATTTGGTATTCATTCTAATTATTTTCTGTTTTTTCTTGTGAATAATTTTTATATGCAAGGTCTCTGTACCTTGCATGGCAGCTTTTACATTTTCATTCTATCATTTTTTGTATTTAGGAAATATTTTTGTTTTTTTGGCGCTACAGAATCTAATACGTTTAAAATATTTGTTACAAAATTATAATATTTTGCATTAATGTCATAAATGTGATAGTTCCATGCTAATGTTGAAAGTTTGTTATTAATTAAATCATTACCACTGCTTTCAATTTCAAAAACATCACTATTTAATAGTACATTTATTAAAAGCATAAAATTATCTGAAACATCACAAAAACAAATCAACAAATTTTTTAAATACAAAATTTAAAATATTTTAAAACATTCAGTTCACTTTGTAAAATTAAGCACCCCTACTTTCACTGTCAACTCTATAATTTTTGTATCCGTCAATGTCTATTTTTAAATCATAAATATCCTCAGTCAAGCAAGTTTCAGAAACATATACTAAACTTGGTTTTTTTGACAATACATAATTAGAGATTTCATCAATGTGGGCCACCAAGCTCTTAGCATTTAAATATAATATATTTATTGTACTTTTTAATTTTGATCTTGAGTTTGAGACTTTGTGGAAAAATCCTTATTCACTGTGGGTGTGATAGATACAGTTCATCAAATTTCTAGAGGCTTTCGACGGCTAGACAGAGAAAGCACTACTGCCGACGGATTTACGCAATGAAAGTACACTCTGCGCATCAAGTATTTCACTATTTCATTCAGACGTAAATTTCGCTAAAACATTTCTTTTATTTTCGTTTGTGTTTTTTGCTCATTACAGTTTAATAGAACCTAAGTATGGAGTTTAATAGCAAATTAAGAGGCCGCGTGATTAACAGTCAATCTCGCGAAATAATAGCCAATGTTATAGAGTTTATGAGAAGAGAAGGAAACTTTAATTCACCTTCAATACCATTTAAAAATGTAAATGATCGTGTTGCTGCAGCCACAGGAGTATCTAAAAACACTGTGGTCCGCATTTCTGGAGAGAAAAAAAGAATCGATAACCGTGAGATATCGGAATTTCACCAAGAAAAACCATTAAAAAACCAAAAACAGTTAATGATATAGATGAAGCTGCACAAGAATCAAATTTTATTTTTTTATTATTAGATAGCTATTTTTGTTTCTGAGTTGTGTTCATTTACAGGCTCAATTTTTTTCCGTTTCTCCTTTTTGATTTTATATGGGGTTTCAAGTTGTTTTTGACTTATTTCGACGTAAATCACAACAACACACTTTTTTAATAAAGCAAACAAGTATTAAGAGGTATATGTACGTGTAAACTACAATTACAAAAAATTGATATGAAACCCATGAAACCACCAACAAAAATGTAAAGCTAGCTTCCGTACTAGAACATGGTGTCATTCGTCGAGATAATTTATCGTTTTGTTTAATAGATCAAGAAATGTAAATATTCCCCTGTTATTTTTTATAAAATTATAAGAGAAATAAATTTTTTTCTAAATAGTATAGTTTATTATTTTGTAGAAAAACAAAATTTCGAAAATTTTAGTAATGTTTCAGAAACAACCGTTATTAATAATAGGTACCATTTTCCTTAATAAGGTAGAAATAAAATATAAACTATTTCCACGATTTACAAAGGCCTACAAAAAAATTATAGGTATTTTCCGCTATCCTATAAAATTTATATTTTCTGACTCAATTTCAAAAGGTTGAAGGAATTCCAAAACACCTTTTATGGCATAATAATTATTTTCAATTCTACATACTATCTTTAGCTGCTTTTAAAAACGTTCTAAGAAAGTCCAATCAGACCAATTTAATCCCTAAACTATTCCACACTTTTAAAATTTAATTACCTAAAAATATTAAAAACTATTTAAAATAACTTGTTTAGCAGACTGTACAATAGCTATCTTAGTCACACGTAGCGCGTTCTCTGTCTGGGCGTCGAACACCTCTAGAAATTTGATGAACTGTACGTTATCAAAAGGAGGAACAGTTAAATTATTTAAACCTGTCAAATCTATGGAACCAAAGTTATTATTATCAAAAAGAAGAAGAGTTAAATTATTTAAATCTGTCAAATCTACAGAACCCAAGTTACTCTTATTAATAGAAAGAACAGTAAAATTATTTAAACCTGTCAAATCTATAGAGCCCAAGTTAGTAGACATGTTATAGTTCGTATTTTTAGATATCACAGTGTTAATAAATTTGAAATTTTTACAGACGAGTTAATTTTATTTATAGTTATTTTCTGCAGAAACTACATAATGAATATTGCCACATATCAGTCTACTGAACATATATAGTGTTATATCCATTCTAGAATGTATCATATATTAAATCCAAGTGTTTAGTACCCTGCTAACAAAATATTCTACATCCACATGGATATTATTTATTCTACTCACAAGCTACATAAAAATAGGCCATTACGTTCTACTGAGAATAGATAATTTCATATCGATTCTAGAAAGGATACTGTACAGGTATGAAATCTACCAATCACAGTTCATATTTTGGTCATCAAATACCATTATTTTTTTAAAATTTAAATAAGTGACAATTCTGCCAAAAAATTGTCAATATACTTTTTAGTTATTGGCAATATAATTAAAAACAAGTGATTTTTGTTATGGAGGGAATCGATAAATCCCATAAAATATTTGTCTATATTTACAAATAAATCGTTTTTATTAAAACTCTCTAAAACCAATGTAATTATCAGTATTAAAACAAGTTTTTTGCCTTGTTAGTGAAGAGATATAATGAAATACAATGAGAAAGGTTCAAACCTAGGTTGAAGACTAAATAAAATATCCTTCTGTTCAATATCATTTTATAATTCAGTAAAAGGAATAAATTACTTTTAAAATAGTTATTTTATCTTAATAACTGCTAAATTCATTTTTAACATTTTGTAGATTTTCGTTTGTAGTCGTAGAAAAAATATACTGTACAATCCGAGAGGATCGTGTGTATCGCATTCAGACGCTTGAGTCCTCCGCCTACGGCGTTCTGCTTTAACTTTGTCTTCATATACGCTCTTGTTGCACAAACTACTATTTTTGTTTTTAATTAGTGATAATTCTGTCAAATCGTCATTATTTTTTTGTTATAAGAATAATATATAATTAAAAATGAGTGATCTTATAAAGAATCGAAAACTGATGGTAATATTCATCGAAACCAAAAATTTTGGTAAATTTATTATTTATTATCGCGAAAGCTTAAGGCCGCCATTTCAGTGTATATACAGAGGTTTACGATTTTTTACAGAACTTATTTTTCACTGGATGGATTTTAGTGAAACTTTGGCAGCTTATAGAAACATGTTTAATGATTAAAATGAGACATTTTCATTTGTCCTGCTATTTATTAAGTACTATTAAAAAATATAAAAAAGTGATAGTTACAGATGTAGTTCAAAAAACTTGTTGTATTTTTAGTTGCTTTATTTAAAACAAGTATCAACATTGTAAATATCTAATAGATGCTATAACTTTTGGTTAAAATTCCCTGTATTTCGGACATGTGTTTATTCAACAAAAATATTTACCCCTACCGCCCTTCGGTTTAGTTTATTTCTGTTTAAACTTTAAATTATTAAGATATGAAGCAGTGCATAGGGATTAGAGTTGCGTAGTTCATGAACGAACTAGTTCAAAGAGCCGTTCCAGAACTATGAACTAACTGAACTAGTTCGTTTCGATCGGTCACAGCTCAGGGACGAGCGTCGCCTTCGGGTGAGTCGGTTCTTCCGAGCTGAACAGAGTTGCTGCCACAAAGCACGTATCTTCTAGAGACCCCACGCCAATGTTAATCTTTTAAACCAAATTAGCGCCACCTTGTGTTTGGAGCTGGAACTAAAATGACAATTGACAGATGGCGGTAAATTCAAATTGTAATTTTTAGGAGTAGGTAGTAGTTTTAAATGATTTCGACATAAATTATTTTATAAAATAAAGAATGGAACTAGTAAGTTCGAAACTTTTATTTTACAAAATAATTTAGGTCGATTATACAAAATTTGAGGAATTAATTTGTTATAAGCAGAGGTCTGATGTAAAGAGTTGGTTCTGCATATTATTATTAAATAAATATAAGCGATATATCAATAAATAATAAAATAGAACATTCTTAAAATATGTTTATTAATAACTTAAATAAATATTATTAGATAAAAATAAATACATATTTAACGAATACTTACTCTCAAATCTTTAAAATACCTATCAATAATTTAAATGTGAAGTAGAGACTAGGATATTACATTTTATTAACACTAAAATAATATATTTTATAAATGTCTTTTAAACCGAGGACAAAAGTAATATAGGTAATGTATTAAAAGGTGAATCCTTTTAACTATTCATTCAATGATAAATAGGTATTTTCCTTCCAAATACAGATGGTGGTATTACTCAACTGCTTTGTGTATTACTCTCTTATGTGAAAAATGATTTCGGAATCTAGTCCAGTGATAAATTGATTATCAATTAGTTGTTATACCCGTTTGTCTTTTTATGATGCAGACGCATGGTGAATCATTGAAGTTTTTCTCGAAGTTTTCAACGTAGCACCCACAGGTAGCACCAAAATTATTGCAAAACACAGTAGCAAATAGAAAAGCGAAACATCACAATTTTGCAAATAACTAAGACGAAACTATAAACAGAAACCAAGAGCCAAAGCCAACAAAAAATCACTAAAATCAGACGGAAAATGAGACTAACCAAGAACATAAATAAATACACGTCACATCTTTGGAGTCTTTGGTTAAGTTTTTCTCCCATAAAGCTTAAAAATGGAGTAAGAAATCAGAATTTTACCAGTAGCCCCATCTAGAGTTTGAAGCAAATAGCATAAAAAATGTCAGTTGTCGGTTTTGACCTTGGTCATTCACGTGGAACCTCTATGTGCTTTGTGGTTGCTGCCGTCTTATGTAGAGGTGGGCTTTAACCGCTTAGAATAATTTGATGCACTCGGTTTGTTGTTGAATCTGGGAATCACCAGAGGTATTTACTTTGCTAATAAATTAGGATTTTTAAGTGATAGTGATGGCGACAAAAAGAAAATTAAGTGTATTGTGGAATCATTTCGTTGAAGATGAAACTGGTAAACGAGCTAAGTGTAATTATTGTTTGCAGTACATAAGCATTTCTAGCGGGTCAGTTGGCAATCTAGGCAGGCACATCAAAAATAAACACCCCGCAATAATAGTAAGTGTAGAACGGCAAAGTATAGGAGAAACAGGTGGACAAAATCTTGAAAATATAGCGTCATCTTCAAATTTGAAACCAACTCAAGTGACAAATTCTGAAATCGACAAGCAAGTCATAAAAATGATTTCAAAAGGCCATCATGCTTTACGAATAGTGGAAGAGCCGGAATTCAAAAAGTTAATTAATATGGTTTCTCATTGTCCGGGGTATCAACTTCCAACAAGAACAACTTTAACCAATAATTTTTTAACGAATTCTTATAATGAATTAAGAAATAAATTAAAAGTGAAAATTGAAACAACAAGAGCGGTATGCCTAACAACGGATTCCTGGACTTCTAGGACCAATGAAAATTATATAGCTATCACGGCACATTACATAGATGAGCAAACCAATCTTTGCTCGTCTTTAATTGAATGTAAAAAATATAACCACACCCAGACGGGTGAAAATCTGTGTTAAGTACTGAAGGAGACAATGGCAGAGTGGAACATTTCGTACAAAATTGTAGCTGTTGTCTCAGACAATGCCAGCAATATTTTAGCAGCTGTAAGGCTAGGTGGATGGCGATCTATTGGGTGTTTTGCGCATTCTTTAAATTTGGTGGTGCAAAAGGCTACCAAGGAAATTTCAGACGTCCTTGTTAAAGTTAAGGCTATTGTAGAATTTTTTAAAAGGAGTTGTCAAGCTCTACAAAGCTTACAAGACACGCAAAATCGAATGGGGTTGCCTTCTTTAAAATTAAAACAAGATGTACCAACGCGATGGAATTCAACCTTTGATATGTTGGATCGAATTTTAAAGTTAAAAGATGCGATAATAACTACTATCGCGCTCTTGAGAAGCGATCTTTCGCTAGATCAACTGGACTGGCAAATAATAGAGGAGGTAATACCCATTCTTAAACCATTTTACGAAGTTACTGCAGAAATAAGTTCTGAGAAGAATGTTACTTTATCAAAAGTAATAGTTTTCAATAAACTCCTACAAGGCTTCCTGGCAAAAACTTCACCCGTGCATGTAAAAGTAATTGCTTTACGGGATGTCTTGAAGCAACAAATGAACAAGCGATTTTGTGAAATAGAGAACAATGTGCTTTTTGCGGAGTGCACAGTATTAGATCCGCGATTTAAAAAGCTTGGTTTCAAAAATGAACAGGCCTTTGAAATAGCTGTACAAGGACTTAGAAATAAAGTCGGCCATGTAACAATACCTGATCCTGCTAAATCGCCATTAGCAGATGTTACGAACACTGCCAGTGCTGATGCTAATATTTCAAATAGTAGTATTTGGGACGATTATGACGATATCATTATAACAAAAGCGACACCTGAAAATAAATTAGCCACTGGCATTAGAGAAGTTGACAAATATTTAAGCGAAGACTATTTAAATAGAAAAACAAATCCTTTGGAATGGTGGGCAGAGAGGAAACTTATATATCCACATATATATGCCTATCTGCTCAAGAGATTTTGTATTGTTGCTACATCTGTGCCATGCGAAAGAATATTTTCTGGCACAGGACAAATCATAAATGAAAGAAGAACTTTATTAAAATCAAAAAATGTGGAAAAATTAATATTTTTAAATCATAACTTATGAATTTTTTTTTTATTTTGTGTCGGTTGGAATTTCTTTATTGTTTTAGTTATGTTTTAAGAAATATATTTTGTTTTTAGGATTTTTTTTTAGAATTTTTGTTTTGTTTTTAGATGTATATTTTATTTTTAGAAATGCATTTTGTTTTTATTTAGGATTTTATTTGTTTATTTATTTTTGTTAGAAATTAATTTTTTTATTTAGGATTAATTATATTTTATTTTATTAGATATGTATTTTCTTTTTTATGTTTATTAAAAATGATTATGTTGAGTTGTATAACGTTTTTATGTTTTATTAAAAAATATGTTACAAAGTAACAGTTACGAAATTCGGTTTGCAAACAATTACAAAATAACGGGTAAACATATCTTTACTATGAACGAACTAAAAGAACTAGTTCAGATAGGTTAAATGAACGAAAATGAGCGCTCTCTCAAAAGAACTAACCTTGACAACTCTAATAGGGATCGTACTTCCACATATTTTTTATCACCCTTTGCATCAACCTACCCTTATCTCAAAATTTTCAATGGTACCCTGCATTTATTGTAAAGTATTATGAAAGAGCACACTTTTTTAAGTACATCCATATTAAACAATTACAAATAATACTTTTTAGAATATTTTAATTTAAAATTTTGGCAGAATAATTTATTTGCTAGGAAAAATCAAGGGAGCTATGTATGAAAAGAATGTGAAATTTCTTGCCTCGATGCACTGCTTCACCCCCAAAAATTCAAGATTCCAATTTCCAAACAAATTCTTATGATTATCCATATGATTATGTCATACCTGCTGCGACCCTAATTAGACAGCTAAATATTTAATTCACCGTATACGAGAAAAACCTCGCTAAAGAATTGGTAGACTGCCTAATAATATATTTCTATAAATATGCGGTGTTGACAAATCTTTTTTACCAGACCAACTTATTTGAAAACATAAAATAGAAGTATGTAGCGTATATTATTTAGCTGGCCGATTTTTGCGATATAATGGACAAAATATGGAGGTTAAAGAGTGTAGCTACATCTACGTAGGAAAGGATTAACTAAAATTCACATTTAAATCATTGAATCAAAAACCGGAAGTACTGTGGCGTCCTTAAGTGATGAGTTCTCGAGCAAAAGGTCCGGGGTTTAAATCCGGGTTGAACCAATTTTAATTTATTTTACAAATGGTTAAAATCCAGAAATTCAAATTGTTAATTATTATTTATTATGCTCCAAATTACTTTTTAAAATGTAGATTTTCTTTAGTTTGTGATTCGTAGAAACAATATACTATACAATTCGAGTAGTTCTGATCATAAATGAAATTTGCGACATTGATAAATTATTATTTTACTTATAATTGTTTATCCTATAAAAAACTAGATTTTACTAAAAATAAAATAATAAAAAAAAAAAATAAGTACTGAAATGTTGATCAGAACAAATTTATAATAGTTCATACAATATTTTAAATACTATTTAATAAAGCAAATCAATTAGTTAATGATATAATAGAGCAAAAGTCATCAGATTGTTATAATCAATACAAAATAAATATATTAACGCCGCGAAATATTGATCAAAATGATTATATAATATAATAGAATAGAATAGTTTCAATACTTAGTTTTATAATACTATGCACAGAAAAAAAATACCTTCTATCGTAGTCTTCGAAACTCCTCCAAACAGCATAAGCAAAATCCCCTTTTTCACCTCCTCGTTCCCGTGTATACTTGGAAACAAGCTGTTAATCATATTAACATACAAGTTCTTGTCGTGCGACATCTCGTACATGTGCGTCCACTCTCCTTCCGTCATTTGCTGTTTCATAATTTCAGGTGTAATTTCCCCCAACGGCATTTCAATACCGCCGAATTTTGCAATGGTAGGTTGAACGCTGCAGGCTAAAAATGCCATACGATAATGAAGGTCTCTAACACCTAAGGCCTTCAGTCCTCTAACGCCTTCCGATTCTTCCGGACGTCTACTTCTTGCTCCAATTTGGGTTTTGCCACCAGGTAAGGCGAGAGCTCCAACATCGGGAACCACTATGAGGGTTCCAGTGAAATCGTAACGGTCACCAGCCTAGAATGTTTTTTTTTACAAAAATGTACCATCTAAAACTGCATATAAATTTGTAGGAAAGAATAATCCGTTGTTTTTATGCTGGTACAATTTGTAGCCTTAAATTTAAGTAATAAAATATATATAAAAAAAAAATGATTGATACGAATGAATTACCTAAAACAAGTGAAGACATCGATCTCTATAAGGAAAAGTGTAAAATTTAAATTTTTGAGTATTTTCGTTGGCAATGAATATAAATATAAGACATTTAGTTGACGGCGTCAAGTGACAGTGCACGTTTTATTGTGTTTTTTGAGAAGATATCAAATATATTTAGTTTTAGACCCTATGAAATTAAAGTTATAGTAATGTATATAAAAAATAAAAAAGATGCATGCTGGGAAAAAGGTATCTCAATTAAAATATTTTTACTTTCAAATAATGTTATGCTAAGGTGATACCTATTTTTAAAGGGGTTGAAAAAAATGTTTCTGATAACTATAGGTCTACATCTCTGCTGCCTAAATTGGTAAAAAAAATATTGAAAAACTGCTAAAGAGTCATATGTAATTTCTTAAATATTCACTTCTTTCGTTAGACCCAATTAAAATACTTCTTTTCTAGAGAAACTATATTTGGAACTAAATGAAAAGTCGGTTGCTGTAGCGATATTCTGTGATCTAAGGCGTTTGACTGTGTAAATCACAGAATAGTATAAGTAAATTGGAAAAATATGGTTTCAGAGATATAGGTTTGCAATGGTTGAAATTTTGTTTGTCAAACAGTTGTCAAAGTGTAGTGGTTAAGAATGATACCTCAAAATTTTGTCTTGTTGGCAGTGGTGTACCTCAAGGCTCTATTCTGGGGCCGCTACTTTTTTTTGTCCTACATTAATCTTTGTTAAATTAATTTTTGTTGAAGATACGACCCTAATGTGGCAGATAAAAATGAAGACACTCTAACTAACAAAATTAGTACAGGGGTGTGATTCTAACCCATTAAGCTTCAATGTGTCTAAAACTAGTTTGACAACTTTCAAATGCAATATAAAGGATGTTGTTCTTAATCAACAAAACGTACAAAATCTAATACACTAAATTTCTTGGAATTTACAGTGATCAGAATTTAAAATTTGAATCACACATAAACTTCATCATTTAATAAGAAAAATTTCTAAGATTCTAAACTTTGAAATAGCTAAAGGTGTTTATTTTTCATTAGTATAGAAACACATTTTAGATATGGAATTTGTTTTTGGCGATCCTACAACCAGGCAACTCGACTATGCTGATTTTTGGCTTTTTTTCGCAAAAAATACACAATAAATGTTATCATTACAGAAACAAAAATATATTTAAAATAAAATATGTTTATCTTACTTGAACTGTTTCAACGTTTTCGGCTCTGAGCACGACTTCTACACTCCTCGGGATGCATCCTCTTGGTAGTTCCGCTTGCGTTTCTTGAATTCGAACTTTTTGAAAATCTACAAACCGTGATTTGTCTATATCTAATAAAAATTTTCGGCGATTACTGCAAACAGGATTTCGGCAGATTGTCGGATTTGTATACTGTAAAATATTTCAAAATGAAATGGCGTTACAGGAGCATAGCCTAATTCACAATAAGGATAAAAAGGTATGTAATAAAAAGAAAATAATATATTACTTTTGGATTTATGTTTAAAATGTTTTAGTGAAGTATTTTTTAGCATGCCATTTTAAATAAGTTAAACAAGAATGGCTAATGTCAAAAAATAATTATTTTTTAAGTATTACGTCTATGAATTGGTTGTTATGAGTAAAATAGGCCAATACACAAAACTTTGAATCTTTTAAGAGTTTAAAAACTAACAAAACCTTACAGACCTCTTTATTAAATAAATGGAAATGAATTAAGAAAAAAGTGTCTATTTTCACATTGGTGAATGGAAAGATAAGATGAGTAAAGGCATGTATACTATAGCGATATTCTTAGACCTCAAACGTGCTTTCAAAACTGTCAATCATGAAATAGGTATTACTCAAAAAATTAAAAAAACTATAGCATGAAAGGCAAAGTATTTGATTGGATCAGTGATGATCTTAGAGATAGAAAACAGGTAACCAAAATTAATGGTTGTTTTAACATCAATTGATGTAGTACATGGCGTTCCTCAGAGAAGTGTTATAGGGCCATTGATATTCTTAATCTAATATTAATGATACCAGTTATTGTAGTGAACCACGCCACTGGACCCAACTTTTAAATTCCATGTAGACATTTTAAAGAGCAAGATAAGCTATCTAGAATAGTACTTTTTACAATTTTTTTTTATTAATTTTTATGTTTAAAATGTTTAGACTTTGTAATTTGAACGTTCGTTCTCTTGTGGCAACTTTTGATGAATTTCTGAGTTTGGTAAATGAGTTTGACTGTATTGCTGTTACTGAAACATGGTTGTCTGCAAATATTGATACAAACACCATTTTAATTCCTGGATTCAATTTTTACCGACTTGATAGACAATCTAGAGGTGGTGGTGTTAGTCTTTATTTAAATAATTATATTACTGGTTTACAATTAGTTGAATTTAATTCCTCTGACTTAAACTGTGAGGAAATGTGGATTAAATTTGCAATAAACGGTTTTCGCGTTTGCATTGAAATTATATATCGACCACCTAAAGGTAATGTGTCCCTTTATATTGATAGTATTGACTCTACTTTGTCAAAAATGCCTACAGTTGATCACATTATTTGTGTAGGTGACATAAATATTGATTTGTTGACAAATGATAATCCATCTTGTTTTGATGTGTACGACTTATATCAATCTACTAGAACTAGAATAACGTCCACCTTGATGACTCTGCTTGATCCTATTTATATAAGTGATTGTAGTTTAGTAAAAAAACCAGGTGTAAATCAAACAAATTTTTCTGACTATGGGTACTCTTTCTGTAGTTTGGAATTTTTAAAAATAAGAATGAAACCTTTCAAGTTTAGAGATTTTAAAAATTTTGACTATGACAGTTTTTACAATGATTTAATAAATAAAATTTTCAATATTGATGATAAAGGGCAGTTTCTCACAGAACAAGTTATTCTCTTGTTTGATAAATATGCACCATTAAAAACTATACCTATTACTAAACCTTATGCACCCTGGTTAACTTATCCAATCAAATTACTAATTAAGGAAAGAAATTTTGCTTTAAGCAAATTTAAGCAAACAAGATTACACACTGATTGGGATAAGTATATTTTGACAACCTGTTTAATTCCCATAAATCCAAGCATTTATGGAAGGGTCTAAATAAACTTCAGTCCAGAAAGCAAGAAATAACCCTACCTATTTCGCTGCAGAAACCCGAAGAAATAAATAGGTACTTTTGTTCTGTTTTTGTTGATAATGTAGTAGATGATAACCTATTAGAATATTATAATAATTCTACACATCCTTGTATGGAAACAAACTAGTTAGCATTTGATTTTATAACTGTAAGAGAATTTAATAAACTACTCCATAATATCAAGTCTAATGCCATGGGTTCTGATGCTGTGTCAATCTCCATGCTGAAGTACTGTAGTCCGCATATTGATAATTACATTATACTCCTTCTAAACTGTTGTATTGTATACATTAAAAAAATGTTACTTAATCTGTTACCATCATATTTCAACAAGTTTGTACTTTTTAATAATCAAATTCATCAGTATAATACTAGAATAAGAAATAATTTGTATGTAAACAATGAAATGAAAAAAACAGTCTACCTGAAAGTCTTATTCTGTTTAATGGAAAGTTGAGACATACCAATTTTTACTTTTATATAATTATTCTATATATTAAAAAAACTACACTAAAAGTAGATATCCTATAAATTAATTGTAGTTCTACTCTAGTATGTTACTAAAAATCCTACATATTAACAAATTAAGTCATATTTCACTTTAACTCTCAAAAGATCCCATTGTTTGGAATGCCTATTAGTTAAATAGTATGTTAAACAATCAATTAATTTATAACAGTTGTAAATACACATCCCTCAACATATCTGCTGTTCACTTTTAGTATTATCAAAGTTTTTTTGTTTTTCAGAATTGATTTATTACCCAGAAATTATAAATTATTGAATTCAATACATTTGTGTTCCAATAACATAATTTTCTTAAATCCACCTGAAGTTTCTGGCAGTGAACAGATAAATTTTTTTATAATTTTCACAAAAAAACACAAAATTATGAAGTTAGTTTCATTGAAATCCTATTATTAATAACAGAGTTGTGCATAGCACAATATTTAATTAAACTAAAAACTATTTGACGAAATTTCTCACATAATTAGCAAAAAGAAACAAAAAATTATGGAACTATTTTGATTAAAATTCCATTATGAATAATAGTGTTGTTGGGGATAAGATAACACAACTTTTAATTTCAAAACTAGACAAGTTGAGCCACCGCCGCCAGTAACACCTCAGTCTGTAGAGCCAAATATTTTTAAAATCTGTTTCTACAGCGAGATGCAGAAAAGGCAACAATTTAAAATTAATTTCAATCATACAGGGTTCTCCAATAAAGTGATAAATATCAACGTTAGGTTTTTTAAATGGGACGTCCTGTATTTTATTTTATATTTCAATTTACCTTTCTTTTCCCATTATAACAATACCAAATAGCATAAGATTTTTGAGTTCAATGACCTGCATACTGCAAAAGAAACGATTGAAAACCACTTTTTTGCCATAAAAGGTTTTCAATTTTATGCCAATGCATTACTTTTTTCAATTCAAACAAATTCTTACAGAGCGAGTCAAAACTCAAATACATAATTTTCTTTTTTTTTTTAATTGAACACCATTTAAAAGTACCTTAATTAAAGTTTTAGTCCCTATACCTAAAGTTAATAATTATTGGAAATTTTTAAATTTAAATGACAAAAAAGATAATTCACAAAATACTGGGCACTGGTTAACAGGAGATAAACTGTTTGTTAATTCATAATCAGAATTTAACCAGCTGTAATTTATTATCAACTGAATAAGTTTTTGACAAATTCTAATAGGATTTTAACATTCAGTTAAACATTAAATACCAATAGCAATCAATCATAGACTCGTTCCATTATTACACCTACTTTATTCAAAGTTTATTATATTTTTAAGTTGACTTTAAAACGCCAGTACATCATTAGTGTTGGGATATTTGTTTTTAAAAAAAATTAGTCAGTTTTTTAATATGGCCTTTAGTTGTCAATGAGTATTTTGAATTTTACCTAAGAAATGCTTAGAAATGTGAGTTGGGACTTTGAAAATCACCTTTAGATCTCCATAAATATTATTCGAAGCTACTTGGAGAACATTTTCTAATTAAATATAATCTGTTATAATAACACCTAATAGACCTATGCACAATAGGCCTACTGAGGCCTAGGTGCCGTGGGTTAACCCACCCTCCACATATTACAGATACAGACCTAATAAACTTTGAATAAGATAGGTATTAAATGATTTTTGAGTTTTGACTCACTTTATACAAATTTGTTATGAATTAAAAAAAGTATTGCGATGGCATACATTTTGATTAACATCGAAAATATTTCACAGTAAAAAAATGGTTTTCAATTGTTTTTTTTTTGTGCAGTACACAGGTCATTAAAATCAATACGATTTTCATATAAAATTGGTTATAGCAAGTGAAATACCTTGTATAATCTCATACTAAGTATTTGATATTATTTTATGGAAAAAATGGCAGGCAATTTAAATATAAAATAAAATACAATGGGGTCCCATTTTAAAAAAACCTAACATTGATATGTATCACTTTCTTGGAGAACCCTATATAATTGAAATTAATTTTAAATTGTTGCCTTTTTCTAATATAATAGTTTTGACTTTATAGAGCGAGGCATTACTGTATAAGTGCATAAAAATCATGAATGCCTCCCAAATTCAAATCCCCTTTGTATTATTTTATAGCCTCAAAATAAGCCTTTGTAGTGAAAAGTACAAAATCATGTGAAAAAACATTCTCCTGTTAAGGAAATACATTTTTAACAGAATTCAAAAAAGGAAGAGGTTCTCAATTCGTCGGAATATTTTTGTTCATGTATGTTCATCGATAATTCTTTACTAGGATGTCTTGTTTTCTAGGATTCTTTTTTATTAGAAAGGGAATAACAATTGGCCAGGATCTGATGATCTATGAGAAAATTAAAAACTCAATTTTTAAGGGTATCTGCACGTTTTTGAAAATTACTTTTATAACTTGTTCAAAATAAGTATGGTTATATTGTGGTTAAAAATAAATGTTAATTTTTTTTATTTACCTTGAATTGTTGTTCAATATTTTTAATAATGGTTTGGCAATCCACGCAGCTAAATGTACCGGAAATCAATTCAGGATGTACAGGATGAGTACGAATAACTTGTCCAGATATTCTCACTAAAGTACCAATTTTATCAGTTTTAAGTTCCCTAACTTTGTGCCTGGTTGGCACATCCATGAAGCTAATATAACAATCTTTTTCAGTTTTAAGTCCTGCTCTATCTTTAACGAAATTGGCTACGGCCTGACAAAGGAATGGATAAATTCTGAAATATTCCTCAATGATGGTAGTGGCAAGATTCTGATTATATTTTTCAACATCTTCGAAACTTATTTCAATAGTGCTGCGTTCTTCGTTTTGAAGTTCCAAAGCTGGATCTAAATACTTAAGTTCGCCTTCTTCTTTATACCTTTAAGAGAAAACACGTTATAATGAAAACAATTCGCTAAGAAATTTACTTACTCTTCTAAAAAATCCTGAAATAGCTTCTGGCACCTTATCCCAATTTCGTCACGGTGTTGTCTTTGGACAATATTAATACCCGCAACATCCATTATTATTTTGAATCAAATAATTTGCCTGAATGTAAGTAGTAAATACACAAAAATAATAGTTTGGCGGGAAAAACTTAGTATGAAGTTAGAAACAAAGAAAAGAAGGTAAGCTTCTTCTTCGTTTCTATTATTGGCTAGCTTGTTTACTGAGCAATGTGTCAGCTCATTTCTATGGGGAAATCGAAATCACGGCAAGGATAGTAGGCTTGTTCTGGTTTCTTCAAGATGTGTTGCAAAACGTGTGTCTTTTTTTCCACCGGTTTGTTGCAACCGTTATTTCACCGATGCGGCCTTGAACGTTTTGTGTTGGATTCGATACATTTTTGGTTGACCGTTGAAATAAATAACAGTTGACATACCGCACCGATGCCAACGTTGCTGCAACAGTTGGATAAAAAGACACACGTAAATCATCCGAAATCCAGTGGAATAGTTCAATATCAAATTATTCGTCGCGTAAAACTTTTAAACTTTCCACTGGTCAGCTAGTATTTGGACAGTTTTCAACCAATTTCTGAAGAACCAGAACAGACGTAGTGTTATAAAAGTGGCAAAAAAATACAAACAAAACGTCCACTTAATGCACTAATCAACGTAACTATGTAAGGGCCGATTCCACCGTTGTGTTAAACGGAGATTAAAATGACACTGTTAATGTAAAAATGTCATTTTAAACTTCGTTTAACACAATGGTGGAATCGGTTCTAAAAACAACAAATCTAATAACTAATAATTATGTTCAAAAATAGCAACGATAAATTTGATAAACACAGACGGCTTTTCATACGAGCGTGTTGAGGTATCGCTGAAAAGTGATCCCCACACGACCGACTGCGATTGGTGCTTATCTGGTAAAAAATC
>OV651827.1:17697909-17716909 GCA_927349885.1 Psylliodes chrysocephalus
TTATGGAAGTACCTATAATACTTCTCCGTAACCTACACAAATTTGGTTTGTCTTTCAAATCCAATAAATACAACTTGTACTGTTCTCGAGTTGTTTTTTGTATTCTTATGGAATAGTTCTCAGTTTTTTTTAATATATCCATACTCATTTAAATAAACCCTAGACCAGCAAAAATGGCCCGCGAGAAACAGAATTACTACGAATCGAGAATCGACCCCCTGATGATCGTGTTGTAGGTTTAAAGAACAATAATTAATATATTCTGAAAAACAAATGAATATATCTACTAGTTCCAAAAAAATGTCAAATATACCGGGTGTTCAAAGAACAATAATTAATATATTCTGAAAAACAAATGAATATATCTACTAGTTCCAAAAAAATGTCAAATATACCGGGTGTTCAAATTAAAGGGTTACAGTTAAATACCGCCTTTTATAAAAAAAAACAAAGTTTTATAGTTTTTTGGGGAAAACATTTTGGCTAAAAATGTTTTTTTATAGCAAACCATAATATGGCCAACTTTTTTTCGCGCAGCAAAATTTTCAAGTAGGTGTTACTCAATAAAGTAGAAATCCAATAAAAAAAATGTTTCCTTTAGGGCCGATTTTAACACAACGGTGGAATCGGTCCTTAGAAGTTTCTTATTTTTTTATGAACTCTAAAAATACCTATGTAAAAAAATAGGGTTCCAATTTGAAAAAAAATCCACCTCGATATGGCCATATTATGGTCAGCTATAAAAAAAATAATTTGGCCAAAATGTTTCCCCTAAAAAACTATAAAACTTCTGTCTGATACTTTTTTTTTATAAAATTCATATTTTTGGCGATATTTAAATGTAAAACTTTAATTTAAACACCCGGTATAATCATCAACATACGTTCTTTTATCACAAAACACTAAATTATAATACCAACTTACTAGAAATCATCGTTCAGATTTGGTAACTAGAAACAACGTAACGACTTTGTTATTGAATAGAGTTTCAAAAATTATCGTTATAAAAGTCGTTGGTTGAACTGTCGTTAGCTTAACGATGTCGTTCATAAACGATAAATTACTGAATAGGGCCCTTAGTACCCGATACTTTGCTTTCGATACTTTACTCATATGGGTACTACTTTTGTTTCAATAATTTTACTACAAAATGTATATTGTAGGATCACTTTATGGTATGATATGTCGGCGTGTACCCTATGACCTTTTTTTTTTTCTGTACTCTTTCGGATATAGGTATCGATACTTTCGTTCCGATACCCTTTCGATACCGGTATCGATACTTTCGTTCCGATACCCTTTCGATACCGGTATCGATACTTTGGTTCCGATACTCCTTTCGATACCAGAATCGATACTTTACTGGTATCGCAACATCCCTAATCAAGGTTGCCAAACTTTTTATTTCCCTAGATTTCTGTCAAAAAATTTCACAAATTTTTGTTCGCAGAGCCTGTCGGCGACATGTCCACGACAGATGAGCAAGCACATTTGGATTTTAAGCGTTCGTACAGCCGAAAGTCGAACGCTTAAAACCACAAAGCATGTATCTTCTAGAGACCCCACGCCAATGTTAAACTTTTAAACCAAATTAGCGCCACCTTGTGTTTGGAGCTGGAACTTAAATGACAATTGACAGATGGCGGTACATTCAAATTGTAATTTTTAGGAGTAGGTAGTAGTTTTAAATTAAATTTTAAATGATTTCCACATAAATTATTTTATAAAATAAAGTATGGAACTAGTAAGTTCGAAACTTTTATTTTACAAAATAATTTAGGTCGATTATACCAAATTTGAAGAATTAATTTGTTGTAAGGGGTCTAATGTGGAGAGTTGGTTCTGCATATTTTTATTAAATAAATATAAGATATATCAATAAATAATAAAATAGAACATTCTTAAAATATGTTTATTAATAAATTAAATAAATATTATTAGATAAAAATAAATACAAATAATAATACATATTTAACGAATACTTACTTGGAGCAAATAGATATATAATCTCAAATCTTTAAAATACCTATCAATAATGTAAATGTGAAGTAGAGACTAGGATATTACATTTTATTAACACTAAAGTTATATATTTTATAAATGTCTTTTTAACTGAGGACAAATGTAATATTGGTATTTTCCTTCCAAATACAGATGGTGATACATATTTCGGAATCTAGTCCAGTGATAAATTGATTATCAATTAGTTGTTGTCCCCGTTTGTCTTTTTATGATGCAGATGCATGGTGAATATATGGTGAATCAATGAAGTTTTTCTCGAAGTTTTCAAAGTAGCACCAAAATTATTGCAAAACACAGTAGGAAATAAAAAAGCGAAACATCACAATTTTGCAAATAACTAAGACGAAACTATAAACAGAAACCAAAAGCCAAAGCCAACAAAAAATCACTAAAATCAGACGGAAAAATGAAACTAACCAAGAACATAAATAAATACACGTCACATCTTTGGAGTCTTTGGTTAAGTTTTTCTCCCATAAGGCTTAAAAATGGAGTAAGAAATCATAATTTCACCAGTAGCCCCATCTAGAGTTTGGAGCAAATAGCATAAAAAATGTCAGTTGTCGGTTTTGACCTTGGTCATTCACGTGGAACCTCTATGTGCTTTGTGCTTAAAACTGCTTAAAATCGAAATGGGCATGCTCATCTGTCGTGGACATGTCGCAGACACGCTTCGCAAACAAAGCTCTATTAGGCATTCCAACGACTTGTCCAAATGGCTACCAGTGGGTACTGACAGTTTAGATATGGCAATCCTGTTGTCATGTTGTCATTAACAGGGTCAATGATACATATATAGTTATATAGATTGCTCAAAGCTGGTCGTTTGCGAGCGGCCATATTGCCTGGCAAATATTTATTAATTTGAATCGGTTTAGCAAAAATGTGTTTTAAAACCAATTTTCAGCCTTTAGATATTTAAAAAAATATTTGCTTACATTTTTACTTCAAGGCATATAAGATTATGTTTATTTTGTAAAATATGTATGATCAATCTATGTAACTATCTATTTCATTGAGCTTGTCAAATCACCAGGCCTACAGGGTTGCCATAATTTTGCTATATCATAACCTGTCAAAACCCACTGGTAGCCATTCAGTTTGGAATGCCTAATTATGCAGTGTAGGCTACATTCCAATTAGGCATTCCAACGACCTGTGGGCTATTTTTAAAGTCGATAGAAATTGAATCTTCTCAAGATTTTCAAGAGAAATGTACGTCAACGTGGAAACTATATTTTTATAGCCATAACTAAAATGCGGAGAATTTGAATTCTCTAGAAATAAAACTAAAGGAACAATCAATAGTCAGTAGTTCTTACTTGGTTTATAAATACTGTTTTCACGTTAACGTAAGACTTTTGTCATGAACGTTTTAAAAGAAATCAGTTCTGCCAAGTTTGAAAATTGGGCCTCCGTCCAAATGCTGCCCGTGGATAATTGGTAATGACAGGTTATGATATGGCAAACCTGTAAGACTGTTGTCTTGACCAATGAACTGGAGTGGGGTAGAATCACATACTTTGATTACTATACGGTGCAAGAGAGAGGTCCGACATGCCCAACATAGGGCGCGACCATTTTGATTCCTATGTCTCAGTTTATAGCTAAAGAATCAGATCGCTCATTCTGCGTCGGCACTTTTGATCTCAATCTTCCAGTTTATTTTATACACTGCGCAACTCGGATAATACAATATATGACAACCGCCTATAATAAAACAGCAGTCTTCTGCGTATCCTGAATTTGTATCCCTGCAGGGTTATTCTACTAAGGAACTATAAAAGAGACTATAAGTTTAGCATACTAAACATGTAGACTAAATTATAGTCCAGCCATATTCTACCAGTCTTAGAAATAGTCCGACTATAAATTTAATAGGGCTACAACTACAGTACTAGAAAATTAGTCTGTGAGGTTTGGCAACGTTGTGTTCTAGGAACATCAAGAAGAATAATTATATGAATTTGCTCATAGCACATAGATGTTTAGTCTAAATGCTTTTCAAAAAAGAAGAATGAATAATTCCCATTCAATAGGTTCTTTCGTTCTTTCACTAAACCTGACCCCCCAAAAATTTTTTTTTGCAAATTTTTGAATTTCTATTAGCTTAAATCGTTTGTTCGTTGTTTGTTCTTAATTGTTCGCAAATAATAATTGTTTGTTCTCATTTCGTTTATTTATAAAAGTAAAAAATAAAATTGATCCTCTATTTAGCCCCCAACAATTTTTATGCAAGTTTTTGAATTTTGATTAGCATAAATCGTTTGTTTGTTGTTTGTTCTTAATTGTTCGTAAATAATAATTATTTGTTCTTATTTTGTTTATGTATAATACAAAATAAATAAATAAAATTTATTAACTATTTAGCCCCCTGTTTTCAAATTATAATTTAAAAGCAAGAGATTACGATTGGATTAATGATTATATAAACTCAGGAGAGGGAAGTGACTTCATCTATCCATCCATCGGAGAATCATAATGATCATAATTATAGTGCGAGCTTCACAGAAGAAAATGGCCAAAATTATATCGGTGTTACTAATTTAATGAATGAAAATTGTTTTCGTTCTATTGACAATGTAAATAATATTTTAAATCTATCACCTTCAACGAGTTATCATAATCAAAATGCTTATGTTACCACCACTGAAACCAATGACGATAATGAAAAATTAGATACATTTGTGCCTAAAAATTATCCTAATCAGATTAATACTACTGAACCCATTAATTTCAATAACTCACCAAAAGTGGTAAAAAATAGAAGTAAAATCAATGTAAATACTTCGAAGTATTTAAATTTGAAAAAGATAATGTCCCTCTATCAGTTTCTGTTAAAACTATGACGGAACGAAAATCCATTAATAAAAAAATTGGTCGTTATTTTCAAAATTTTCCAGAAATCGCCATACAAAATAATTTTGTGAATGAAAAAACTTCCAAAATTATAAAAAAACGCAAAAACTTTTTACTACGTAACGGTAATTTAAATGGTCCAGTGCAATTCAATGGTACAAAATGGACAGTATTCAATACTTGTCCTTTTGACACAATTATTCAATTAATATTCACTGCTGCGTTAGATAATACTTCTTTTCACGAATATATTGCAAATATTGAAATTACGATTTTTAAGTTTTTGAGAGAATTTATGAAAAACGGGCCAACAGCAGAACTTTACCAACAACGCCTATTTATTTTAAAACCTATTTATATAAAAAAAAATGATGAACATCACCAAGAAATTACAAATTTAAATGTAATTAATTGTAACGATAATATCAGTAACTTGTGGAATATTTTATTCAAAAATTCACCAAGCATTTATGAAACCACTTATTGTTCAGATTGTAAAATTCATCAGAAAATATACAATGTTCATTGTATATTTTGCAAGAAGGGAAATGCTACACGTGTTGCTGTTCCTAACAAATATTTATTTATTGAATTAGATATACGTGAAAATATTAGTATACAAAGGGGAAAAACTTGTAAACTCGGCGAGCTTCCTATTTATTTAAGCTTCTTAAAACTCAACAATAATGATGGATCTGAAACTAATCTACGTTTTGACAATATTTAACTTTAAGCCATTTTACTAATTCTTTCATTTTTTATAAATTTTTAGATTATCATATCGAACAGGCCACTATTTTGCTTACTGTCGGTGATTATCGGAAAATTAGGAAAAGTAAATTATCGATAGAACCAACTTAATTTATAATTAAACAAATGTTGATAAATAGCTAAAGATTAATAGTAATTTAAAAAATTATAATTTGCAAATAGGGGGCTAAATAGTTAATACATTTTATTTATTTATTTTGTATTATACATTAACAAAATGAGAACAAATAATTATTATTTACGAACAATTAAGAACAAACAACAAACAAACGATTTATGCTAATCAAAATTCGAAAACTTGCAAAAAAATTGTTGGGGGCTAAATAGAGGATCAATTTTATTTTTTACTTTTATAAATAAACGAAATGAGAACAAGCAATTATTATTTGCGAACAATTAAGAACAGGCAACGAACAAACGATTTATGCTAATAGAAATTCAAAAATTTGCAATAAACAATTTTTGGGGGGTCAGCTTTAGTGACCCCTTTCGTTCATCCCACTGGTGTAGGATTGAACTACACCAACGTACACTAAACCTTTCGTTCGGCCCGGTGTAGAATCCACTAAACCTTCCTGTCGGCAATGTGGTGTCCACTGGTGGATATTTTCTCCACCAGCTATTTAGCAGGAGTGAATTACACTCGACATGTGTATAAGGAATAAGGAGGGAAGTAAACTAAGGTAAATAAGGTGGTGTAACTGGTGTAATTTACACTGGTGGACACTGCACCAACAGCGAACGAAAGAATCTGGTCAGTGAATACATATGTAGTTATATAGATTGCTCAGAGGGTCGTTTTGCGAGCGGCCATATTGCCTCACAAGTGATCATTAATCAGAGTCGGTTTAGCAAAAATGTGTTTTAAAACCAATTTCCAGCCTTTGAATATAGTAAAGAAAAAAAATTACCTACATTTTTACTTCAACGCATAAGCTTATGTCATTGAGGACCGATTCCACCGTTGTATTAAACGAAGTTTAAAGTGACATTTTTACATTAACAGTATTATTTTAATCTCCGTTTAACACAACGGTGGAATCGGCCCTCAGATAGAGTAAAGAGGATAAACGTGTCCGCACTTTTGCATTACACTTTTACGTCATATGTCAAACTCGAGATAGTGAAGCTAGCCAGTTTTGGTACGGATAAATGCCATTTTTAAAATAGCTTTAAATATAAAACATTTTCATTCCGGCAATCCTCAAATACAAAATTATTGACTTAAAATAAATTAAAGTCGCCATTAAAACAATATAATAAATTGAAAAAAAAAAAATTTTATAGCACAACTGTGACTTTTCTATTTTTGTAAACTTTAAAAACTTATTATAAACAAAGTATTAACATTTTTTAACCTTTTATATGTATATAAAAAGAGCTCCACGAAGCAAAAAAAATTACGGTAATTATTTAATATTTTTATCAATTTGTAATGATGAGAGAAATTCTAAAAATTTTGTTAATTAACAATAACCTACTTTGTTGGAAAATTAATTTTTATGAAAAATTCCAACGGGAATGAATTCTTCTAAGTGTTTAGAATACACCGTAATTTTTTAAAATTTTTGATTTTAATTTTATTAACTTAAAAAAAATATTTTACGTAACGTACTCGGTTTCGACGCCTTGCGCGCAACCTAAAAATGGCGCGCGGAAGGCTACTTTGAGCGTTAAATTAACATTATAAATAATGGAGGTACAGTTCCGGGAGTCGGAACTTATTTATAGCAAATTTCCTCCTCTTTGTAACATTTTAAAAGTCTAATTATAAAATGTTTTTTTAAATGTGTGCCATCCGGTATAATTTAATTATCGCCAACACCCAATATTTTAAAGAAAGAGAAATTTCTTGAAGTGGGAGTACCACTAACCAAACGACCTCAAATCAGATTTGTAAATTTCATTTCATTATTACCTTTCAATTGTATCGGTGGTGCATTTGGGCTGATAAAGTGGTAAGCACAAAAAGTATATAATGTCTTTATTAAATATCTCAGTAGACATATTATTCTAACCTTTTGTTAATTATTAGTTTTTTAATAGTAAAGTTAAATATATTTTTATGATTCATTCTGGTTGCTAGAACGGCACAATATGTATAGTTACTAGTTTTTATTATCTGATTGGTTCATTTAAAAAAAAAGTAGATATTTCAAATTTATATATCGTACAGAACCACGTGAAAAAAAACAAAATTTATTTTTGTCTAGCGAACGAATGGAAACAGCCATAATCCATAATCCATGAGCCACATAAATCTATAAGCCATAACGTCATAAGCCGAACGTTATAAAGTCGTAAAACCATTCTACCGCTGTAATCTGAACGTTGGTTCCCGAGGAGCAGAGATCTCTTGTGAAAAGTTGTTTGATTTGGAAAGGCGACAGCTACAATTCGAAGTTTCATAGAAGGAAGATTAACATACAATGGCGTTGGTTTCCGAGGGACAGAAACTACGTATGGTTATCTACAAGTGACTAGCAATAAAACAATTGGTAATTACTAAGTGACTAGAATTATTTATGTACGAATCACAATTTTAATGATATCTGATAACTGTGAATAATTTGTTTTCGAAAAGGTTTCTTTTTTTAAATAAAATCGTTGATTTTTATAAGTATATATGTTGAATCTTATTTTTTAATGGTCACAAAAATTCTCTTTCATTCACTAAATTCTGTATAATTTTTATTTAACTTCTTTTTATTGATAAAGCTAGAATTTATAATTCTCACTAGCTTTTAAAAAATAAAAAAGAGAATTATTGGTGCCCAACATTTTCTAGAAAGATAACTACCCTTAAAATTGTCTATTTGAAAAGCCGAATTCACGACAGAGAAGAGTATGTGCTCATTAAATTTTTTTAATTTTTAAAGGTAAGTAACGTTTGTTATGAAATCTCATTGAGCTAGTAAAAATCTCTATAAGTGTTTGAAATTAACATTTATCAAAAAGTTAACAAATAATATTGCAAATTGTAGCCTAACGGGTCAAAAGTATATTGCAGGATCTTTTTTGAAAAATCCAAAAATATTTATAGTTTACAAACTATAGGCGAAAAACCAAACACCATGTTTTTGAGGTGTTTAATTGTTTATAACTTTTGCAATTTTTTATGCACTGCAAAATTTTTCTTCACAGATTGATCTAGACATTATTCCGAATCGAATGAGCTATTGAACATAATTTTCGTAATAGTATATCCCAAAAACACGCTTTTGAACTTGTTGATTAGGCTAATGGCCTATACTAGCTATGTTAATATGAACTATTTTAAAATTTGAGGATGTATTATTTATATCTAAAATTGTTTTTACCTTACTTGATAAATTTAGTTCAAATGTTTCTAGTTTTTCTATAAAAAACTCATCAATGTATGGATCCATTTTAAATTAACTTTATTAGTAGGTTCGCTTAGGTTAAAAATGTTATTTTAAAAGAAATACAGACTAACAGCCCAGACAGCACACGACATCTTAAAGACGTCTGTTTTATGTCGTAGTTATGACTGAACGCCTAAAGACCTAAAAAAGACGTTGTAAAGACGTCTTTATAAAGACGTCTTTTAGGACACATAAACAGACGTCTTAAAGACGTCTTTTGAATGCCTATCTATTTAAAAAATATAAAAAATAACTTTAAAAAAAGTACTGGCTTACTTGTCGTTTCTAATTTCACAAAATATAAATTTATTTTTAATTTTTTTTTATTAATTTACATATTTTACTTATTTTTTTTTATTTATTCACGAGCATTTGTTCATTAGAGTAAGTAAATATTAATTTAATTAACAATTAAAACATAAGACAAATTGAATTACGCGCTCTTTCACCTTGACCGGAACATGGTTCAACGATCGAAGCGAATGTTTTTATTATGCTTTGTCTTTTTTCAACAGTAGAATTTAAACAAGGACGTGTACCTGAATGTGAGTATTATTGGGGTTCCATGGTTCGTGGTGATCTGAGTTGTCCTTTCGTTGTCATTTGTCGTTGATGTTGAAGATGAAAGCCGAGAGGTTAGTTTTTGTTGGTTATTCGTTGATTTTTTATTTGTGTCTTGTGCCGTGGCTTACTGTGAATTTATATGCATAAAAGTTTACTGCATATATTGAAAAACCAAATAAAAGAGCCCTTATTAGTGTTTTAAGTACGTGTAGGCGTCTAGAGCTGACTTAGAAGCTTCATCGGATGTAAATATACATATCTGAATTAAGAGTTGAAAGTACAGGAAGATTGCCATTCTTTGACCACCCTTAGCCCACACTATTTACTGAAAATCCTATTAAAGCGAATTTGACAGAGTGAGCTATAATGCATAATATTTTACACAGCGCAGTTAAAATTATTGCAACCCAGACTGGCTCAGAAGAGCATCCGACAGAAGATTAACCACTAACGGAGGAAGAATCAAAAAAAAAATAATTTGTATTATTACTTTTTTTAACGAAATGTTTCAGTGTTTTGTAAATAATAATGTTTATAGAAAATATATGTTTTATTTTGTATAGAAGAAATTTACAGAAGCTTTTAAAACTAAATCCGAGAGTACGTCTTACCAATGTCGAAAACCAGACATATTCAAGATGTCTTAAGAACGTTACCTTTTGTAACATCAGACGTCTTAAAGATGTCTTTAAGACGTCTGGCCGGCGTCATAAGACGTCTTTTAGACGTCTTTCATGTCTCTGACAGACGTCTTATGGACGTCTTAAAGATGTCTTTGTGCTGTCTGGGAGCTAACATATTAAAAATATAAAATAATACAATATAAAAGTTTAGAAAAATGTTTAACTAGAATTTTTATTTTTTTATTATCGTTTTTTATATATAAAAAAGAAACCTTGAAAACTTAGTTTTTTCAGTCACGGATTTCTTCTGGTTTCTTGTCAGTCTCTGATTGTTTTCTTTCACATTTGCGTTTGCGTTTTTTCTGACTATTTGCTTGTTGTTCTTGAAAACCGATATTAATTTGGGAGTTCTATTTTCTACTTTAACAGATGAATCGTTTTTTTCCTCTGGTTCTGGGCGATCGTTTTCAAAGTTTTCACTTTCATATGATAAATTAGTTTTTTCGATTGTTGCAGTACAAGGGCACTATTTGCTTTGGGGGAAAGTACGATATTAAATTCACTTTTTTGTTCAGCAGCGTATCGCGTTTCCAACTCTCCTATGTCCTGGGGTATGTCATTCACATACAAGATAAAGTTTTTAATGTTTTTCTGATTTGGCTTTTTTTAAGAAATATACCAATAATTTTTGCTTTTCTTGGTCCCTTGGACTTAGATCATTAGTAATGGATATTTCAGTTCCTCTAAACTTGTGGAGACCTTCAAAAAGTTGTTTCTTTTGTAAGTAAGAGATGAATTGTAAAATAATGGGTCCCGAGTCTCCTACTTGATAAATATTATTTATGTCCTTGTCTATGTAATTTTCCACCAAGACCTGGTTTAATTCATTTAAAGTTGTTTCAAGCAATTTACTTTTTTCGGTCTTAATTCCAAAAATAGCGATGTTGTTTTTTTATTAGCTCGTTCTAAATAATTTAACTGCTTCTCAAGACATTCGATATGATTTTCTAATTTCTCTACTTTGCAGTCTACTCACTTATTTTTTTTATTTCTTTTATATTTTTTTTAAAAGAACCATTTTTTTTATCGAACATTAATTCAATTTTTTCCAATAATTCATCATTTGTCATATTGCTCATTTTAGTTTTTGGTGTCCTGACTAGTTATGACTCATCCTGTATTTCTTGCAAAATATTTTCGTAGTCTTAAATGGATTTTATTAGAGTGAATTAAAAATTTTTACATTTAAATGAATTTTTCTCTGATTTTTCATTAGTACATTGTATGAAATATCGATATTTTTGTTAAATTATTTGGAATGAACGTCACACGAATAGTTTTAAATCACAGTGAATTCTTTTTAAATGTTGCCTTAAATTACGTTTATGTTTAAATTCTGTGGAACAAATATCACACTTAAATAATTTTTTATCAGTGTGAACTATTAAATGTCGATGCAAGTTACTTTTTACATTAAATTTTTTGGAACAAATGTCACACTTAAATGGCTTCTCATCAGAGTGAATTATTTTCAAATGTTGCCTTAAATTGCCTTTAAGTTTAAATTCTTTGGAACAAATGTCACACTCAAATGACTGTAATGATTGTTTATTAGTATGCACTATTAAATGTTGATGTAAGTTGGTTTTTACATTAAATTTTTTGGAAATGTCACACTTAAATGGCTTCTCATCAGAGTGAATTATTTTCAAATGTTGCCTTAAATTGCCTTTAAGTTTAAATTCTTTGGAACAAATATCACACTCAAATGACTGTAATGATTGTTTATTAGTGTGCACTATTAAATGTTGATGTAAGTTGGTTTTTAAATAAAATTTTTTGGAACAAAAGTCACACTTGAATGTCTTTTCATCAGAGTGAATTATTTTTAAATGTCGCGAAACAGAACGTTCATGTTTAAATTCTTTGAAACAAATATCACATTTAAATCGTTTTTGATTAGTGTGAAGTATGATATGTCCCTTAAAATTATATTTATCTTTAAATTCTTTGGAACAAAAGTTACACTTAAATGGTTTTTCATCAGAGTGAATTACTTTTAAATGTCGTTGTAAATTAGATTTAAGAGTAAATGTTGTTGAACAAATATCACACTTAAGTTGTTTCTCTTCACTTTGAGTTATTAAATGGTGCTGTACGCTGGAAACGTGATTGATTAACATATATACTTTTCTTGTTCTATTTTTCACTACGTGAATAAAATAGTGACGAATTAACTCAATTTTTGCCATTAATTTTCCACAGAACTCACAAACCACGAAGTTGTTTCCGAAATGTCCGTCGATATGTTTGGATCTTGATTTAGAAGAAGGGAAATCTGCAAATAAAAATATCGCTGAATTAACAAACTGCTCACTATTTAAAGACTTTAATTTAACAAATTACCAATATTTTTACGGTTAAGTATGCTTTTCTAAACAGTGTAATAGAGTGCATACTATTCGAAGTGAAAAATTATAAAAGATCTTATGGACAGAGTATCCTTATGCATTAGAATGGCGTATGCAGACCAAAAGTTAATTGTAACTATTTCCGTAATTATACCGTATATCGTACTATTTTTTTTTTTTAATTGTAGATAAAGGTCCAATTTAGGTGGTTTAGGAATTGATTTTTTTAAATTAAAAACGTGTGGTAGAAAATGGCCTATTTTTAGACCTTTTTCATTGTAAGAATAAACTACAAATTCAATAAATTTTCTAAAAATGAAACCTTGAACCACCTAAGTCAAACATTTTCCTCTCAAATCGTTTAATCGGAAAATACGAAAAGGCTCAGACCTCCGAAATAGTACTAAATAAAAATTGGGTTGCATTTTATGTGTAATCCATTATTTAAAAAAAAATTGGACTAAAAATGGCGTCCTCACTTTCCGAAAATAATCAATAATTAGTTCATCCCTGCTTCCATAGATGGTTCGAAAAGATATTACATTTCGTTTATGCTTTTACAGCATAAAAACGAATTAAAATTTGATAACATCAAATGTTTTCTTATTTAAATATATTGTATTATTTAAAAAAAATAATTAGACTAAAACGAGTTAATAAAATGACAAAAAGAATATAGAATGTGGATATTAATTTACAGTCGAGCAATGATTCCCTGGTTGAATTTGGTTACGTTGTTGAGTGATGATATTTAGATGAGCAGCTGGGTTTAGATACGAGGGTTTTAAAAATAAGTTAAATTTTAATAATAAATACGATGTACTCTTTTTTAATTTTTGAATATTTTAACTTTAAAGTAGTTTATATTACAGTGTAAGGGGTTTTCTCGCCACAGAGAAAACGGTTTCTTACGAATGGCGCTGGTTACGGGCGGTTCTCGAGTGCCAGATTTTTGGTTATGGTTTACTCCACAAACTCCCGAAACGGCGTCGAGAGTACTCAAGTAGCTACAGATGGAGATGAAACATTCCAGGGGTCAAAGGTCACTTAGACACAGGTAGTAGTAGGCCACAAGTAACGGGCTTTAATCGTTGCTTGGGCTAGTACAGAATTTATCACTAGCTGAAATATAAGGGGGAGATAAAGTAGGGAATTATTAACCAGTAATACGGCAAGTTAATATTGACACATATATTGTGAATAACTATTTACAACATAAAAAAAAAGAAATTAAATATTTCAACGCCAACCCCAGTTGTGGTGATAGTCAATATAACCCTGAATAAAAAAAAAAGAAACAAAACGGATGGTATTGATTCGCGACTAGTCTCAATCAGATGTCAAAATTAAATTAAAATAAAACGTATGTTTCGGTCGCAGAGAAAAAAACTTGGCTATGTACTCGGTAATTAACTGTTTAACTGTGGTATCGGGAATTAAACTAAAATGTAGGTATTTTGCTATTTAGGTGAGGAAAAATTAGCTAAACGGCCAAAGAGAGTGCGAGGAGACAGGGACGCGAAAGAATTACTTATGGTAAATATACGGAAAGAAAATAAAAATAAATTTATACCCGGGATAACCTATTATCCCAGAATGAGCTGATCGTCATCACGAGCCCGCTCAGACAGGGTAATGAAGCTATTTTTGATTTCTGCAAGTTGCAGTTTGCACGAAAAAAAAAATGAAGAATATAAAGGGGAAAAGAAAACTAACGCAAATAGCATCTAGTCCAAGAATGAACTGATCGTCATCACGAGCCCGTTCAGACAAGGACAGGATACTATTTAAGATTATTCAAATATACGGTAAAGGAAAAAACAAACTATTAAAAGAGGGAAAACGACTCCTCGAAAACTCCGTTTATAAATATTCCCAACTTAATTACAAAGCGGCACTAAACAAAAGTATTTATCAATAAAATCAAATTTAATTACCGATTTAACCTATCAAAAGAAAAAAAATAATTTAATTTACAGACTAACGATCAAAAGTCTAAAATCCCCGGTTTTACAATATTACAAAATTAAATCCTATCATTTATTATTTAATTCAAATTCTATCCCTTTTTAAAGAAAAAATAAATTCTAATATTTATTAATGAATTCAAAATAAAGTCTATCTATAAAAAACAATATTATTCTTGCCAAGAAACAAATTCTAATATTTATTAATAAAGTCAAATTTAAAATCTTTTAACTCAACACTATCTATAAAAAAAAACCGGTATGATTTGCCAAGAAACAAATTCTATTATTTATTAATGAAATCAAATTAAATCTTTTAACTAAACACTGAATGAAAATATTCCTATTCCTACAAGCTAATTCGGGTTTTAAAATGAAATACGGTCTCAATATAAAACGTAAGAAGCAGAACAAGGTTTTTTACCTAACGGATTTGTAAATACAAGAAAAAAGAAAAAATATCGGCGGTCATTTGATTTCTAGTGCGGCTTATTAGACTCGACTAGTCAAAAATTATATCGAACTGATAATTTTAATAGCATCTCGGGTCTCGTTCAACAACTGTCGATTCCCTTTCCCATCAGAAACCCCACCTACGCCAGACCCACCGCGCATCGAGATCTCGAGCGGCGTTCGCGCATGTAAATTGACTCAGGCCCAACAGTACATACGCGTTTAATATTTATTAAAAATAAAAATAAACTGATTGAGGAAAATTGACTTCATTACATCCGCGTTTAATATTTATTAAAAATGAAAATAAACTGATTGAGGAAAATTGACTTCATTACAACAGTATTGAAAATGAATAGAGTTACTATTATAAGCAGTTACAACAGCGATAGTAACAACAGTAATATTTTTACTTTGTGGTAGTTAAGATTCGGTATCGACGAAGAGTTAATGCATCACTCTATTCATTTTCGTTACTGTGGTATATAGATATAATAGAGATAAAATAGAAACAACCTATAAATTAGATCACTTGCTTCTAAAAAATAATCCTGATAGGACAGTTTATATACCTATTATTTTTTTACATTCCTATCCCAACGGGATACTGTATGAGCAAATAACAAAAATTTACATCGATACATCTTCACGTAGGTAACTTTATAATCGAATGTGTTAATATTTTAAAGTGTTGAAAATAAATAAAACCTTTATAAATATACACCTTTAATAAAAGTTCCACTTTTTAGTTTTAATGAGTTAAATATATAGAATTTCAAAACAAATCAAAATAAATTAGATATACAATATTAGCAGATTAGCTAGGTACCTGTATTTCACGAAATGTATAAATAAGTAAATTAAATAAAATCAAAAAACTTAAAACAAAAACATTTTTATTAATTTTAAAAAGATAATACATAATTTATTTACTCTTCGGCGGATCTCTGCACTTTAATTTTCTACCTCTTCTATTCAAAATTATTTCCGGGCCCACACAATCCTCTCAGTTCCTCCATTAAATTAAAAAAATCATCAAAAATTATTTTTTCAATAAAAAGAGGATTCTCATCTACTGCATAAACTATAAAATGGCACATTTTTCTTCGTGACAAACCGAGTTGTCCTTGTATCTAAAAACATAATAAATTTTTAATTTCTTAAAAAATATAGCTTTCATTAAATTACTTAGAAATGTAGTCAGAAATCTCACCTGATAATAGTAATTGTGGTTTTTCTTTAAATGAATTTCACCATTTTCAATTCTTAAACAAGGAACCATTTTTTCCTGTACGGCCTCTCTCGATGAAAGATTAGATGTGGCTACTTTAAAAAAAACATTTAACCTCGACAAGTTCATCAGAATTAATTAAACCCAAAAAATAGAAAAAGTTATTAAACTATTGTTATAACAGGTAAATAATTATCGCTTACCATCAGGAGATGCACCTAGGAACCCATATTGCACATCAACAAATAACCTTGATGGTATAACTGTTTTGCCAGTTTCTTCTTGAAGTTTGTTTATAGCCACATCTTCGTTTTGTATGCCGTACTCAATTGCTGGGGTAGTTATTCCTTGTTTGTCTGTCAAGAATTTTTTTACCAAACAATCGCATGGAGTACGGGCCCTTCTTTTGGCAACTTCCTCAAAATGAGAAGCCGTTAGCCTAAATCTTCTTTCCTCCAAGTATCTTGGGTTGTTGAACTGTTCTATAGTTTCTTCTGATATTTGTAGTTGTTGCTAAATATTTAAATATAAAATCATGTAAAAAGTAAAAACATAATATTTTTGATACCTTTACTCGGTCAATTAATTTATTAACTTTTTAAGACATTCATCACTGATGTCTACCTCAGCAATATTAGATCCGTACTCCGTTGTTTCTGATGGTTTTGGTTTTTTTATAGCCTTACTTTTTTTAACAGTAGGTTTTCTTTTAATTTTGTCACTCTCCTCATGATTTACCCATTTTCTTAGAAAATGGGGTGCTTCTCTATTAAAGCATTGTTTTCAAATTTTGATGTACCAATTAACTCCATTATTGTAACGAAGAGCGCTCAAAACACACCTACTTTGGAAACGTTTTCCCATATTGAAACGAGCAATAATATTTATAAATGATTCTGCTTTGTTGGTTGTTTCGTTGGCTAAAAGAAGATGTGTTTTTGTTAAAAGTAAATTTAATGCTGCGTATACATGGTAGTGAGCTGCTGATGATGTGAATTCGGAATTTTTGTTAATATCGTTGTTAACATCGCAAATTTCTCTTCGGCAGTTAACATGATTACCAAAAACATGTGTTACACTATTTCTTAAATCATGTTTAAGTTGTGCAACGCTTCCATCTTTATTAGTGTAAACCGCGAATTGTGCTGCATTTACCAATTTTTGTATGATATTACCTGTTAAATATTTCCTTGCCTTTAAAGAAACGGTTCTAGTGTTCTTCTTTATGTTGTAAAGATGTTTGCTATAATTTCTAATGCAATGATTTGTGCATTCCGACTCATGCTACGCACTCGTTGTGCAAATTTCGCATACGTACGTTAATAAAGCTCTTATCCCACTTATATTAGTTGACTTAGTATACATACAATGAAAATTTTCGATTTTGTCAAAAATAAACGTACTTTACTCTTGAGCAAAATTCATATTTTTTGACAAACCTCGTATACCACTAAAACAATTTGATATTTGATGACTTTATTCAAGGTTTTAGATAATGCAGAACTTTTTATGAAGAATAACTATTTTTCCTAAAATCAATAATAATTTTTTTCCATATGTTTCCAACTTAAGTAGACACACTGTATATTAGGCACCGAAATGTAAATAAGTCACATTTGAAGAAGAAGTTGTACTTCGAAACAATTGTCATGCAGACTTTAATTTTTATTTTTTAATAAAAGTGTGTGAGAATCTACTGTTTGATTTTACTCATTTAAGAATTTATTTAGTCCCCAACAAATTATCAACAGTTTTTTATTTTAATTATAATTTTCTCTAAATGTCATCGATTTAAATAAAAGTAAACAAACCGTGGATGTCGATTTTGGTAAAAGTAAATAGTCCGTGGCTGTGTGGATTAGAAGAACTGTCAATCTCTAAACTTTTATTAGTATATCATCACAGAATACGACAAAAGTATAAGTTGAAGATTAATTTCTAAAGCCAAATCACTATGTACTTTACGCACTAGTGAAAAAAGTAACTTTTATGTTTCTAATATTAGTAGATAATGTGTACGGTAGTAGAAAAAATATTGTATGCAACTCGTGTGTAAATTCCCTTTCTTGACTCGTGTGATTGACGCACAAGCCGTAGGTGAGTGCGACAACATACACATTCGTCAAAAAAGGGTAACTTTACACACTTGTTGCATAAATAAATATTTTTGTATCAAAGGAACTAAAACATGTAATTCATTCCTTTATTTTAGGGACTAAAGTGTCGTTTTTATTCCCTTAGGACTAACATATTTTAGTCCCTTATTATTTATATATTTTTTTATTGTTACACTGTATGTGGCAAGGATTTTTTTGTTTGCCTTTTTTGGATTAACAAAATATTATTTTAATGATTTAAAAATAAACTGTCAGTATCAATAATTATCTGTACCTAAACATATATAAAGTGAAATCATACGACGCACCAAGAAAGCATCAAATTTTTAAACTTTTTTTAATCTACGTAAAAAAGTATATAATAAACTAGATTAATTTTATTAAAGTACTATATGGGCTTATATACATTATATTACATTAATTTTATATGTAAAAATGTGGGTACCTAGTTCACTGCGCATCCAAATTTATATTTAAAATAAAGAAAGTTTCAGGTTTAAAATTGAACACCAAGTTTTATGATAATACTCTCCCTAATTCACCCCCTTACGAGTGAATTTCAGGAATATCAAGAATAATATTTTCTTATAAAAGTG